>CM051240.1:6277285-6454785 GCA_027917425.1 Gastrophryne carolinensis | reverse complement strand
TAGTAGCCATAGCTGGTAATGTTATTACATGCAAGGAAGGCATCCCGGCCACTATAGATCCCCTTCCAGTGGTCTAGTAGCCATAGCTGGTAATGTTATTACATGTAAGGAGGGCATCCCGGCCACTATAGATCTCCTTCCAGTGGTCTAGTAGCCATAGCTGGTAATGTTATTACATGCAAGGAGGGCATCCCGGCCACTATAGATCTCCTTCCAGTGGTCTAGTAGCCATAGCTGGTAATGTAATTACATGCACGGAGGGCATCCCGGTCACTATAGATCTCCTTCCAGTGGTCTAGTAGCCATAGCTGGTAATGTTATTACATGCACGGGGCATCCCGGCCACTATAGATCTCCTTCCAGTGGTCTAGTAGCCATAGCTGGTAATGTTATTACATGCAAGGAGGGCATCCCGGCCACTATAGATCTCCTTCCAGTGGTCTAGTAGCCATAGCTGGTAATGTTATTACATGCACGGAGGGCATCCCGGCCACTATAGATCTCCTTCCAGTGGTCTAGTATCCATAGCTGGTAATGTTATTACATGCAAGGAGGGCATCCCGGCCACTAGAGATCTCCTTCCAGTGGTCTAGTAGCCATAGCTGGTAATGTTATTACATGCACGGGGGGCATCCCGGCCACTATAGATCTCCTTCCAGTGGTCTAGTAGCCATAGCTGGTAATGTTATTACATGCAAGGAGGGCATCCCGGCCACTATAGATCTCTTTCCTTTGATGGAAGAATCAATCACTTGGCTAAATGAAAAAATGTAGCTACATTTGAGTATAGTGAATCTGAGCAGCGATAGAGTTGGAGTGATTGCTTCTTGGCATCCCGAATCAAGATTCCCCCACTATGTGATACCCCCCAGATCGTCCAGCTTTCCGCTGGTTCATGGCACCTGCTTAGACGCTCGTCCAATCAGCGCTTTATGTCAGGCATACTAATTATTACAAGAAATGAAGCCGTCTTGGACAGCGTATCGGCGTAGGGAACGATGGCAGCCGCATTTCAATGTGGAACGGAAGAAAGGGGAGTTGCGTCGGCAATCTTGTGGGTTTCACACGGCGGGGCGTGCCATATCAGGATGCCCCAGGGACAAGGACCAATTATCAGGATAGTGAATACCACTTTAACTAAAGCGTCTCTGATCTTCCCCGCTGTGTCTCTACAGGTAAAGAGAAGATCCTGGTGGTGTTGGATGACATGGAGGACAGCGGTGAGGAGGAGAGACAGAGGATCCTGCAGACACAGCCCAGCCTGGCACAGCTCTCCTCCCAGTTTATTCTTATCCCCAAATGTAATAAACACGAGGCGGCTTCTGATCAAAGATCTTTCTTCCTCGCTATTCTCCCTAAAGGTAAGTTATCTTATCAGCACAGCTTTTATAAAGCCACAGCTATTTTGTTTCTGGCAGTGAAATGCGCAGCAAACGCAGTGAAAGGAGCTGCTCACACAGTGTGATGCAGGAAGAGAGAGTAGTTCAGACCAAAGTTTGATCTCTATTGATGATCGCTGGGTCTGATTAAGTGTTAACCCGGAACAAGACCCACATTTCTAACTACTATCCCCCAGAATTGCTCCAGCTCACGAAGAGTTCGGCTTCACTCTGCTAATGCTGGCTGATTTAGCCAGAAGACATGACTCCTTGAGACATTTCCCCTCTTATGATTGGCAGGTTATATAATTGCTGCCACACAGGGCCGGCGTCAGCACCCAGCAAGGCCGGGGCAGCTGCCGGGGGGGGGGGGGGCAGCTGACAGGGCAGGCCTTTGGGGTGGGCAACGGCGCTTGACCGTCAGCGGACTGGGAGGGCACTGCCACAGCTGGTCCTCCAATGGCTGGGTTCCACTCATCTCGATTTAGATTCCAGGGGAGGAAGTGTTGGGTTTTGTTCTGCTTTTAAGTTGCCCACCCCGGCTGATTTCCTATCCCTGGAGCATCCCAATCTGTGATACTCTCCTGTGTGACACCCCCTGGGATCGCTGCCATACCCACTATGCAAGCAATTCTATGGGAAGCGAGTAACACCACTCGGGGGAATGGTGAGTTAACTCCACGACCTGGGGGGGGGGGGTTCACACAGCGTGGCTGCTCAGTTCTGGATGTCCCTAGGGGAGGGAGTAAGCCTGCCCTGGGGTCTATGGGTTTTGTACCAATTTAAGGATCTCCTGCCATCTCACATTGCTGCAGATAAGCGATGACTGATCTCCTGCCATCTCACATCTCTGCACCTATGTAATGACTGATCTCCTGTCATCTCCCATTGCTGCACCTATGTAATGACTGATCTCCTGCCATCTCACTTTCCTCCACCTATGTAATGCCTGATCTCCTGTCATCTCCCATTGATGCACCTATGTAATGACTGATCTCCTGTCATCTCACATTGCTGAACCTATGTAATGACTGATCTGCTATCTCACTTTCCTCCACCTATGTAATGATTGATCTCCTGTCATCTCACATTGCTGCACCTATGTAATGATTGATCTCCTGCCATCTCACATTGCTGAACCTATGTAATGACTGATCTCCTGCCATCTCACACTGCTGAACCTATGTAATGACTGATCTCCTGCCATCTCACATTGCTGCACCTATGTAATGATTGATCTCCTGCCATTTCACATTGCTGAACCAATGTAATGACTGATCTCCTGTCATCTCCCATTGATGCACCTATGTAATGACTGATCTCCTGCCATCTCACATTGCTGAACCTATGTAATGACTGATCTCCTGCCATCTCACATTGCTGCACCTATGTAATGACTGATCTCCTGCCATCTCACATTGCTGCCCCTATGTAATGACTGATCTCCTGCCGTCTCACATTGCTGCACCTATGTAATGACTGATCTCCTGCCGTCTCACATTGCTGAACCTATGTAATGATTGATCTCCTGCCATCTCACATTGCTGCACCTATGTAATGACTGATCTCCTGCCATCTCACATTGCTGCCCCTATGTAATGACTGATCTCCTGCCGTCTCACATTGCTGCACCTATGTAATGACTGATCTCCTGCCGTCTCACATTGCTGAACCTATGTAATGATTGATCTCCTGCCATCTCACATTGCTGCACCTATGTAATGACTGATCTCCTGCCGTCTCACATTACTGCCCCTATGTAATGATTGATCTCCTGCCATCTCACATTGCTGAACCTATGTAATGACTGATCTCCTGTCATCTCCCATTGATGCACCTATGTAATGACTGATCTCCTGCCATCTCACATTGCTGCACCTATGTAATGACTGATCTCCTGCCATCGCACATTGCTGCACCTATGTGATGACTGATCTCCTGCCATCTCACATTGCTGCACCTATGTAATGACTGATCTCCTGCCATCTCACATTGCTGAACCTATGTAATGACTGATCTCCTGCCATCTCACATTGCTGCACCTATGTAATGACTGATCTCCTGCCGTCTCACATTGCTGCCCCTATGTAATGACTGATCTCCTGCCGTCTCACATTGCTGCACCTATGTAATGACTGATCTCCTGCCATCTCACATTGCTGCCCCTATGTAATGACTGATCTCCTGCCGTCTCACATTGCTGAACCTATGTAATGACTGATCTCCTGCCGTCTCACATTGCTGCACCTATGTAATGACTGATCTCCTGCCGTCTCACATTACTGCACCTATGTAATGACTGATCTCCTGCCATCTCACATTGCTGCACCTATGTAATGACTGATCTCCTGCCGTCTCACATTGCTGAACCTATGTAATGACAGATCTCCTGCCGTCTCACATTGCTGAACCTATGTAATGACAGATCTCCTGCTGTCTCACATTGCTGAACGTATGTAATGACTGATCTCCTGCCATCTCACATTGCTGCACCTATGTAATGACTGATCTCCTGCCATCTCACATTGATGCACCTATGTAATGACTGATCTCCTGCCATCTCACATTGCTGAACCTATGTAATGATTGATCTCCTGCCATTTCACATTGCTGAACCTATGTAATGACTGATCTCCTGCCATCTCACATTGCTGCACCTATGTAATGACTGATCTCCTGCCGTCTCACATTGCTGCACCTATGTAATGACTGATCTCCTGCCATCTCAAATTGCTGCACCTATGTAATGACTGATCTCCTGCCATCTCACATTGCTGCACCTATGTAATGACTGATCTCCTGCCATCTCACATTGCGGCACCTATGTAATGACTGATCTCCTGCCATTTCACATTGCTGAACCTATGTAATGACTGATCTCCTGCCATCTCACATTGCTGCACCTATGTAATGACTGATCTCCTGCCGTCTCACATTGCTGCACCTATGTAATGACTGATCTCCTGCCATCTCACATTGCTGCACCTATGTAATGACTGATCTCCTGCCATCTCACATTGCTGCACCTATGTAATGACTGATCTCCTGCCATCTCACATTGCGGCACCTATGTAATGACTGATCTCCTGCCATCTCACATTGCTGCACCTATGTAATGACTGATCTCCTGCCATCTCACATTGCTGCACCTATGTAATGACTGATCTCCTGCTATTGCACATTGCTGCACTTTTGTAATGACTGATCTCCTGCCTTCTAACATTGCTGCACCTATGTAATGACTGATCTCCTGCCATTTCACATTGCTGAACCTATGTAATGATTGATCTCCTGCCATTTCACATTGCTGCACCTATGTAATGACTGATCTCCTGCCGTCTCACATTGCTGCACCTATGTAATGACTGATCTCCTGCCATCTCACATTGCTGAACCTATGTAATGACTGATCTCCTGCTATTGCACATTGCTGCACCTATGTAATGACTGATCTCCTGCCATCTCACATTGCTGAACCTATGTAATGATTGATCTCCTGCCATTTCACATTGCTGCACCTATGTAATGACTGATCTCCTGCCGTCTCACATTGCTGCACCTATGTAATGACTGATCTCCTGCCGTCTCACATTGCTGCACCTATGTAATGACTGATCTCCTGCTATCTCACATTTCTGCACCTATGTAATGACTGATTTCCTGCCGTCTCACATTGCTGAACCTACGTAATGACTGATCTCCTGCCGTTTCACATTTCTGCACCTATGTAATGACTGAACTCCTGCCGTCTCACATTGCTGCACCTATGTAATGACTGATCTCCTGCTATCTCACATTTCTGCACCTATGTAATGACTGATCTCCTGCCGTCTCACATTGCTGAACCTATGTAATGACTGATCTCCTGCCGTCTCACATTGCTGAACCTATGTAATGACTGATCTCCTGCTATCTCACATTTCTGCACCTATGTAATGACTGATCTCCTGCCGTCTCACATTGCTGAACCTATGTAATGACTGATCTCCTGCCGTCTCACATTGCTGAACCTATGTAATGACTGATCTCCTGTCATCTCACATTGCTGCACCTATGTAATGACTGATCTCCTGCCGTCTCACATTGCTGAACCTATGTAATGACTGATCTCCTGTCATCTCACATTGCTGCACCTATGTAATGACTGATCTCCTGCCATCTCACATTGCGGCACCTATGTAATGACTGATCTCCTGCCATCTCACATTGCTGAACCTATGTAATGACTGATCTCCTGCCGTCTCACATTGCTGCACCTATGTAATGACTGATCTCCTGCCATCTCACATTGCTGCACCTATGTAATGACTGATCTCCTGCCATCGCACATTGCTGCACCTATGTAATGACTGATCTCCTGCCATCTCACATTGCTGAACCTATGTAATGACTGATCTCCTGCCGTCTCACATTGCTGCACCTATGTAATGACTGATCTCCTGCCATCTCACATTGCTGAACCTATGTAATGACTGATCTCCTGCTATTGCACATTGCTGCACCTATGTAATGACTGATCTCCTGCCATCTCACATTGCTGCACCTATGTAATGATTGATCTCCTGCCATTTCACATTGCTGCACCTATGTAATGACTGATCTCCTGCCGTCTCACATTGCTGCACCTATGTAATGACTGATCTCCTGCCATCTCACATTGCTGCACCTATGTAATGACTGATCTCCTGCCGTCTCACATTGCTGAACCTATGTAATGACTGATCTCCTGCTATCTCACATTTCTGCACCTATGTAATGACTGATCTCCTGCTGTCTCACATTGCTGAACCTATGTAATGACTGATCTCCTGCCGTCTCACATTGCTGAACCTATGTAATGACTGATCTCCTGTCATCTCACATTGCTGCACCTATGTAATGACTGATCTCCTGCCGTCTCACATTGCTGAACCTATGTAATGACTGATCTCCTGCCGTCTCACATTGCTGAACCTATGTAATGACTGATCTCCTGCCGTCTCACATTGCTGCACCTATGTAATGACTGATCTCCTGCCATCTCACATTGCTGAACCTATGTAATGACTGATCTCCTGCCATCTCACATTGCTGAACCTATGTAATGACTGATCTCCTGCTATCTCACATTGCTGAACCTATGTAATGATTGATCTCCTGCCATTTCACATTGCTGAACCTATGTAATGACTGATCTCCTGCTATCTCACATTGCTGAACCTATGTAATGATTGATCTCCTGCCATCTCACATTGCTGAACCTATGTAATGACTGATCTCCTGCCATCTCACATTGCTGAACCTATGTAATGACTGATTTCCTGCCGTCTCACATTGCTGCACCTATGTAATGACTGATTTTCTGCCACCTCACATTGCTGCACCTATGTAATGACTGATCTCCTGCCGTCTCACATAGCTGCACCTATGTAATGACTGATCTCCTGCCATCTCACATTGCTGAACCTATGTAATGACTGATCTCCTGCCATCTCACATTGCTGAACCTATGTAATGACTGATCTCCTGCCATCTCACATTGCTGCACCTATGTAATGACTGATCTCCTGCCATCTCACATTGCTGCACCTATGTAATGACTGATCTCCTGCTATTGCACATTGCTGAACCTATGTAATGACTGATCTCCTGCCATCTCACATTGCTGCACCTATGTAATGACTGATCTCCTGCTATTGCACATTGCTGAACCTATGTAATGACTGGTCTCCTGCTATCTCACATCTCTGCACCTATGTAATGACTTATCTCCTGCCATCTCACATTGCTGCACCTATGTAATGACTGATCTCCTGCCATCTCACATTGCTGCACCTATGTAATGACTGATCTCCTGCCATCTCACATTGCTGCACCTATGTAATGACTGATCTCCTGTTATCTCACATTGCTGAACCTATGTAATGACTGATCTCCTGCTATCTCACATTTCTGCACCTATGTAATGACTGATCTCCTGCCGTCTCACATTGCTGAACCTATGTAATGACTGATCTCCTGCCATCTCACATTGCTGCACCTATGTAATGACTGATCTCCTGCCATCTCACATTGCTGCACCTATGTAATGACTGATCTCCTGTTATCTCACATTGCTGAACCTATGTAATGACTGATCTCCTGCTATCTCACATTTCTGCACCTATGTAATGACTGATCTCCTGCCGTCTCACATTGCTGAACCTATGTAATGACTGATCTCCTGCCGTCTCACATTGCTGCACCTATGTAATGATTGATCTCCTGCCATCTCACATTGCTGAACCTATGTAATGACTGATCTCCTGCCATCTCACATTGCTGCACCTATGTAATGATTGATCTCCTGCCATCTCACATTGCTGCACCTATGTAATGATTGATCTCCTGCCATCTCACATTGCTGAACCTATGTAATGACTGATCTCCTGCCATCTCACATTGCTGCACCTATGTAATGACTGATCTCCTGCCATCTCACATTACTGCCCCTATGTAATGATTAACCTCCTGCCATTTCACAGTGCTGCATTTATGTAATAAATGATTTCCTGCCATCTCACTTTCCTGCACCTATGTAATGATTGATCTCCTGTGATCTAATTTTTGTTGCACCCATGTAATGACTCATCTCCTGCTATTTCACGGTGCTGCACCTATGTAATGAATTATTTCCTGCCATCTCACATTGCTGCACCTATGTAATGACTGATCTCCTGCTATTGCACATTGCTGAACCTATGTAATGACTGGTCTCCTGCTATCTCACATCTCTGCACCTATGTAATGACTTATCTCCTGCCATCTCACATTGCTGCACCTATGTAATGACTGATCTCCTGCCATCTCACATTGCTGCACCTATGTAATGACTGATCTCCTGCCATCTCACATTGCTGCACCTATGTAATGACTGATCTCCTGTTATCTCACATTGCTGAACCTATGTAATGACTGATCTCCTGCTATCTCACATTTCTGCACCTATGTAATGACTGATCTCCTGCCGTCTCACATTGCTGAACCTATGTAATGACTGATCTCCTGCCATCTCACATTGCTGCACCTATGTAATGACTGATCTCCTGCCATCTCACATTGCTGCACCTATGTAATGACTGATCTCCTGTTATCTCACATTGCTGAACCTATGTAATGACTGATCTCCTGCTATCTCACATTTCTGCACCTATGTAATGACTGATCTCCTGCCGTCTCACATTGCTGAACCTATGTAATGACTGATCTCCTGCCGTCTCACATTGCTGCACCTATGTAATGATTGATCTCCTGCCATCTCACATTGCTGAACCTATGTAATGACTGATCTCCTGCCATCTCACATTGCTGCACCTATGTAATGATTGATCTCCTGCCATCTCACATTGCTGCACCTATGTAATGACTGATCTCCTGCCATCTCACATTGCTGCACCTATGTAATGATTGATCTCCTGCCATCTCACATTGCTGCACCTATGTAATGATTGATCTCCTGCCATCTCACATTGCTGAACCTATGTAATGACTGATCTCCTGCCATCTCACATTGCTGCACCTATGTAATGACTGATCTCCTGCCATCTCACATTACTGCCCCTATGTAATGATTAACCTCCTGCCATTTCACAGTGCTGCATTTATGTAATAAATGATTTCCTGCCATCTCACTTTCCTGCACCTATGTAATGATTGATCTCCTGTGATCTAATTTTTGTTGCACCCATGTAATGACTCATCTCCTGCTATTTCACGGTGCTGCACCTATGTAATGAATTATTTCCTGCCATCTCACATTTGCTGTAGTTATGTAATGACTAACAGTAGAGTGCAAGGCCTTAAAAAATTGTCCCACTTGTAACGGGGAGTAGCAGTGCGGCCAGTCGTTCCCCACCTGTGTCACCGCAATTGTTCAATTGGCAACACATGTGGCTATAAACTGCTGCCACCAGAACACAAACAGTGTTTACCTCTATATAAGCCACACACAACACAATCAGAACGAACAAATTGATTGACCAGCAGGCGGGGAGTGATCGAGTGTCCTAGGCAAGTAAGGTAGCCGGGCTCTTCAGAGCTAGCGTGAGCTTTTTAGATCCTTAATTCAGAGCATCAGTTACTCTCTGCTGTATTTTTAGAATGTATTTAAACAAACAGAAAACAACAAGAAACACGATACAAGGTATAAAAACAGAATTAACTATAAAAGACGGTAAATAAGATAAATAGCAATTTCAAATAAAAAAAAGGTGAAAAATATACTGTTTATCTGGGATGTGGTTCCTGTCAGTCCTCACATGCTTCTGGTCTTCTGCTTAGATGTTAAAAGGGAGCTTGTGTCACTCTTGATGGTAAGATTAGAGTGTCTGTGTCCCCATTCTGAAGCTCACCTTATTCCCTCTAACCAGGGCCCCACCTAGGGGCAGATCAATTGGAGTCACCCACTGTCTGATTGGTGCATATAGGATTCTCTATCTTTGGGTACCTGAAGGTTGGTCCATATGATATCCCCCATCTGTCCTAGGATTCCAAAGGGAGGAGAAATTAGAACATTCCATGGAAGGGGGCATGATATGGACCTTGTCTAAAGGTATATATATATATATATATATATATATATATATATATATATATACACATTAATTACCAGTTTGGTCACAGGGAACCCCTCAGCTAAGGGCAGCCCCAGAATCAACCCCTAGGTAGAACCCTGGTTCTCCACTGGGTCTCTACCTCCAGGAGGGCATAAGCTACCTCATCTCTATTACATAGGGCTCCCTGTCAGGATTTTGTGGGGGTGTCCACCACCCATTCTACCTAGCTATCAAAGAGTGCCCTGACCCCCTAACCCCACTCACTGTGAAAGGGCATTCACTCCCTGTCATCTAAGAGGTGACCTTTAGGGACCAATTCAAGCCCCCTTTGTTTTTTCTTTGGGCAGGATCCCTCTGAGTCAGGACCTATCCTAACACTCCTAATCTGCTTCCAGGCCTTCCAGAGGATAAGGACCATGCAGGGATCCCAATACTCCTTCCTGTGTCTCCCCAGTACCCAACCCAGGACCATCCTATAAGCCAAGGACTTTTGCCAGTTGAGTGACCCGGGAAGAGAGGAGGAGACCTTTCTGCCCAAATTACCATGTCCTATCTAACCCACCATTATTTCCCATTCCAGCAGGGGTGTGATGCCGCATGAACCCTTTGGAGCTGCTGGAGGGGCCCCTGCTCGGCACCAAGGAAACACCCCCTGAAGCCAACTGATAAACAGAATATCTAGTCCACGTTCTTTCCCCACCCCTTGCCCACTGCTGCATTTGGGGAACCCCGTTTGTCTCCCTTTCACCTCCCCCTCCTCTTACTACATTTTTCTCACTGTTTCCACCCTCCAGTTTTTCCAAATAAATGAGAATGCTTTTTAGAGCATGAAAGGTGGTCAGAGACATTCTTGTCACACAGCAGCAGCAGCAGTCTCTCTGGGCCGCTAAGGCCAGTGTAAAAGACAGTGGAGGAGGTTGGGCACAGCAGCAGTACCAGCAGCAGTATCTTTTAGCCCATAAAGGCCTGTGAAAGACCTGGGCGAAATGATTCAGTTTCGGGATTTGTCCTGGACAAAATAATTCTGTGTCTGCACTTCTCCTGGGCAAAATAAATCTGTGTCTGCACTTTTCCTGGGCAAAATAATTCTGTGTCTGCACTTCTCCTGGGCAAAATAAATCTGTGTCTGCACTTCTCCTGTACAAAATAATTCTGTGTCTGCATCTGTCCTGAGCAAAATAATTCTGTGTCTGCATCTGTCCTGGGCAAAATAATTCTGTGTCTGCATCTGTCCTGGGCAAAATAATTCTGTGTCTGCATCTGTCCTGGGCAAAATAATTCTGTGTCTGCATCTGTCCTGGGCAAAATAATTCTGTGTCTGCATCTGTCCTGGGCAAAATAATTCTGTGTCTGCACTTCTCCTGTCTGGATCTGTCCTGTACAAAATAATTATGTATCTGCACTTCTCCTGGGCAAAATAATTCTGTGTCTGCACTTCTCCTGGGCAAAATAATTCTGTGTCTGCACTTCTCCTGTCTGGATCTGTCCTGTACAAAATAATTATGTATCTGCACTTCTCATGGGCAGAATAATTCTGTGTCTGCACTTCTCCTGGGCAAAATAATTCTGTGTCTGCACTTCTCCTGTGTCTGGATCTGCCCTGTACAAAATAAATATGTGTCTGCATCTGCCCTGGACAAAATAATTCTGTGTCTGGATCTGTCCTGGTCAAAATAATTCTGTGTCTGGATCTGTCCTGGTCAAAATAATTCTGTGTCTGGATCTGTCCTGGGCAAAATAATTCTGTGTCTGGATCTGTCCTGGGCAAAATAATTCTGTGTCTGGATCTGTCCTGGTCAAAATAATTCTGTGTCTGGATCTGTCCTGGGCAAAATAATTATGTGTCTGGATCTGTCCTGGGCAAAATAATTCTGTGTCTGGATCTGTCCTGGGCAAAATAATTCTGTGTCTGGATCTGTCCTGGGCAAAATAATTATGTGTCTGGATCTGTCCTGGGCAAAATAATTCTGTGTCTGGATCTGTCCTGTACAAAATAATTATGTATCTGCACTTTTCCTGGGCAAAAAAATTCTGTGTCTGGATCTGTCCTGTACAAAATAATTCTATGTATGGATCTGCCCTGGGCAAAATAATTTTGTGTCTGCACTTCTCCTGGGCAAAATAATTATGTCTGCACTTTTCCTGGGCAAAATAATTCTGTGTCTGGATCTACTCTGGACAAAATAATTCTGTGTCTGGATCTACTCTGGACAAAATAATTCTGTATCTGGATCTACTCTGGACAAAATAATTCTGTGTCTGGATCTGGCATTGGATAAAATATTTCAGTGTCTGTAACCATACATTTGAATAGTCGTGGTTGAATTTTGTTTTGTTATTATCTGTCCCTTTGAAGGTAGCCAGAATGCTGAGGTCTCCTAGATCGTTTTCCCATGCATGCATAACGTTTTTTTTTCCTTTAATGACAAGCCCTCAAAAATAACTCCAGGACTTTTGTAGGAACTATAGTACCTAAAGGGTAGATCCACTTTCAAAAGTAAAATTTGAAAGTGTATAATTTTGTGTGGCAAAATGATGTCTTAAAGTGGAATTTAGTCAAAAAGTGCCCCCCCCCCCCCCCACTGTGCCACCCCACTCTGGTGCTGAGGCAGGAAGGGGGTTATAAAGAAAAGCACCTCTTTTCCAGGGGCCCGTGCTGCCTTCTTACATGAAAGCATAGAACCGCCTCCCCCGGGTCCGAGCGCGTGCAGACCCAGGGGATGAGGCTCTGAGTTTTCATTGAGGCGGCTGCATAGAGACCAGGGGAGCAGTGTTGGCCCGAGAAAAATGTAAGGGGTCTTTTTCCTTCTAACCCCCGTTCTGCCTCAGCACCAGGGTAGGGTGGCACAGTGGGGGGGGGGGGCACTTTAAAAAAAAAAAACGAATCAGCTCTATGAGCACATCCTTTAGGCACAAAAAATATACACTTTCAAAAATCCCATCGAAAGTGGATTTACCCTTTAAAGAGGAACATCATAGGCCCTGGAGACTAAAAGACTCCATCACCTTCCGAGTTCTACTCATTGGGGCATCTTAAATTGGGATGCCCTGTTGTGTAAAACCCAGCAGCCCCATTTCACTCATCTTGTTCCGGAGCTATTGGCACATCTCAGCACTGCAGCCTCATCCTGACTCACCTCTGCGCCTGGCCTTTCTGAATGGGCGTGGCGGACACTAGGAGGCAAGCGGGGATGTGGCCAGTGGTGCAATGGGCTCCCTTTTGGCACCATTCCACTGCTCAGCTGTCCAGGTGGCTTAACAGACGACGGAGCCGAAGGGAGCTGAGTGAAAGCGAACGCACTGATTGGTTGAGCGGGTTGCTCAGCCAGTCAGCGTGCTCGTTCTCGCCCAAATCTGCACCCAAGCAAGAAGCGGTCTAGCTGACCGCGAAGCGCAGGTGGATTACCCGCACTGTCCTCTGCATTCCTCCCCGGTTGCTGCTTCTTTTTAGATAGCTAAGTATTATTTGTGCACCTTGGTTTGGTTTTGGTTTTGATTCTGTTTTTGTGAGTCACATGATTTAGCACTCTGCACTTTAAACGTTCTTGTGTGTATATAAGCATTATATAGAAATATTATTACAAATACTTTGTGCAACACATTATTGGTATATTTAAATTTTTAAACATTTAATAAATGTTATTATGCTAATTATGCATGGTTTTGTGGAGTTAGGCTGTGAATAAGTTACAATTTGATTGTTTTTTTGTGCCGGCACAAAGACATTTAAATGTATATATTAATTATATTTATTGTGTGGCTGTATGGCTCAACACATTATTTTGATAGTCTTCAGAATCATTTTGTGAGCAAGCAGTAATTTTGTAGTTACTTAGAGGTAAATACTATACATTGGCCAGTGTGGGGGCATTTTTAATGTGTCTGTATTGTTGGTTTTAAATGTTTTGTCTAATATTTTTTGAATACATTTTGATTGGATTTTTCATTGGTTGTGCTTTCTTATTGGTGATTCCTGGGGAGTATATATACCCCAGAATCTACCTATACTGTATGGTTTATTTGAGGACTTGTGGTGCACCATAATATACCAAATCTGCACTGTGGGAGCGACAGGAAGGTCAGTGATCTGAGGCATCCCAATTCACTAAGGGGAACAACACCCTGAAAAGTAAAAATTGGGTGTGTTGTTTTTCTTTAAGGCAATTGTATTTCTTAAATCAGATTTACCCCCTTTCTCTCTTCAGCATTAAAAACTCATGAAATCAACAGCTGTGATCAAGACAAGCCGGCCGAAAAGAAGCACTCAACAAAGCAAAAAGGTTTCTGCTCTGGGAGGGAACTGGGTGTGACGCAATATGGATCTCTTGCTGGCATGGACAATGGTGAGAAGCTTTCCTCAATTCTTTTTACTTCCACCTTTAGATCTGGTCCCCATCAGATGAGGCCTTCATGTCAAAAAGATTATTTCAAGAAGTCAGAACCCAGGAAATCAACATTAAAAGCCAGTGAAGATCAGCAAGGCTGGAATACGGTTTTAGAAAATCTAAACATGAGTTCGGCCTCTCCTGAAGCAATTAACAAGAAAATCGAGCAGCTACAACTGACAGCTCAACAAATGGTAAAAAGAATGTGCTCCCAGGAAGAGAAACAAAAAGATCAGGGAATCAGGATGAAAGCTCTGGAAGAGGCCGCACTGGAGAAAGAGAAACTGCTTCAAAATATGACAGAAAAAAGCAGCAGACGAGAGAAGGATTTACAAGATAAGGAGGAAAAAATGATGAAGCACCAAAAGGAATTACAGGAGATGCTCGAGAAAGTGATGAGCAAAAATGTTGAACTAGAGGAAAAGTTAGAGAAAGTGATCAAAGAAAAAGCAGAATTACAGGATTTGGTAGAAAGAATGTTGGGTAGAGATAGCCAGGATTGCTAGTCTGGATTGGGAAACTGAGAACGTTTTAATTTGAGAACAAACTATTTGTCCAGAATAGATACTTTTGCTTTTATTTACAGAAAGGTCTCCAATGTTTGACCAGCCAGTCACCCTTTTCCTTCTATGGATCCTATGTGTATATTATACAGAGGCGGCATTAATACTGAAGCACTGAAATCTTGGCACTGAGAAGTTTATACTGTGTAAGAGCTGTGCATGTGATACATTATAGCCTGTTATTACGAAGTTAATAAAACTTTCTGTGAAGCTGGGATGAGTTTCTGTGATTTTCGTTTTACAATCAGGCTACGCTCACATTGGATGCATTTGCATTTCTGCATTTTGCAGATCTAAATAAAAAAAATTGATGTAATGCCTCCTCTATGGCCCCTTTCACACCTCTCAGTTTTCATACAGTTCGGTTGGAACGTAGCCAAAAAAGTCTTGCTTGCTGCGTTCCAACCGGACTGCATAGGCAGATCTATTCTGTGTCTCTCCTATGGAAGTGTGTTATGGATCAGTATAATGGGATGATGAGCCCAGAGGTGAAAGCCCCTCCTCACTTCCCAAAGAATAAGAAATAAAATCTAAGTTCATGTTCCAAAGACAAGATGGGATCGTAGAAAAACACCACACCCTGAGAAGACCCGGACATGATGTAATTAGTTACCTACTGCGCCTGTGTGGAATGCGCTGACCAGATAAGGATGGACCGACCTGTACGCTTGCTTACAGACATTGCTTTTTATAGTATTAATGTATTATATTAATACCCAATATGCTTGATTACGTGGTTCCTGTTTTATATGTTTGTATAAATAAAGTGTGTCTGTGGGGAGGGTGCTGAAGTGCTTCTCCAGGGTGTATGCTGTTAATTGCCACTGTATGTATTGACTTAATACCTCATAACCATTAACTAATTAGGACCCGGCCTGTTGTGGAAACCACTCGGAATAGTCTTCAAGAAGGTTAATGTTTATTGTCGGTCGACTGGGGGCTTCCATACCTCAGCAACCGACTCCCGAGATGCCCCGTATGCTGCTTGCTTAAATACAGGTTTAGACAAAGGAACTGGGATGACCAGTCTGACTGGATGCCTGGACACATATTATGCTTCTATTGGACATTTCAAACATATACAGCACATATATGGAAGGTATAGCCCACACATGAAGAACATCTGTTTCTCATTAAGCAGACATAACATTCTTAGTGATGGTCATTCCTATGAGGGGAGGGGTGAAAACCCCTCCCTACACTCGGGAATGTGGTAGAGACATAAACACAAAATTACAAAACGGATACGCACAGCCAAGATCAAGCTGGGTGCAGGCCCATGGGAGAAAAATGCTCGACAAAACTACAAACTACCGGGGCTCAGGAGCTACCCCCTAGAAATCCCAGAACAGGGGGTACCCCCGAGCCCCGGTAGTTTGTAGTTTTGTAGAGACATAAACAGGTGACTAGGACCGAACTTAATTAGAACTAATTATAATATAATATTAAAAAAGAATATATAATATAAAAAAATGCAGTTCAACTGCGAAGCGCACCTGATCTGCATAGTGTAAATTTAGCCTTAAAAATGCTGAATATATATATATTATATAATGTGGGATTACTGGCATATAACAGACAGGCACTGGCAGGATTCATTTCAAAACACAGGCTTTTATAGTAAGAAATGTCACAATTTCCTTGTCAGCATCAAATGAAAAGTCCAGCAACAAATAATGCTTTCCTCAGCCAGAAGGTTAGCAACAAATATAATCCTGAGCTCCCCCGGGAACAGTCCTTTCAGGCAGACTTTGTTTCTTTTCTTTTTCAATAATTTTTAGGTTACCTATAAACACTTTTGGTCTATCTGATATAACAGATCATAGACATCCATATATAAACCAATCTGCGCACATAAACACATCATTTAAATTCTATATTCTAATTATACAGTATAAAGGCTTATGTCATATAAAACTAGACACAGCACATCTTATCAATTTCATTAAATCAGACCCCTTCTCACACATTAGCTAAAGTAAAAAAAAAAACAAAGAAAAAAAAAACCAAGCATAAATTATAACAAAGAAATCAGCATATAACACAACCTTATAATAATAAAAGGTTAGTATCAAAATCGGAAGGTAAGACATTTTCTCAAGATTCCCAATATTAATTGCTGATAGTTTTTCCATGGCCATAATAT
The DNA here is from genome assembly GCA_027917425.1 of Gastrophryne carolinensis. Classification (NCBI taxonomy): domain Eukaryota; kingdom Metazoa; phylum Chordata; class Amphibia; order Anura; family Microhylidae; genus Gastrophryne; species Gastrophryne carolinensis. The sequence continues at coordinate 6,437,739 of CM051240.1, read as the reverse complement.
TATTAACTCTGTTGATAAACTCACTAAAACTTAAATCTTTTGATTTCCAGGCTCTAGCAATGACCAGTTTTGCTCCCTTCAAAATATGAAAGAACAGTTGTCTCTGTCTCGCAGAGTTATTTCTAATAGAATCGTTGAAGAGCATTACTCAGGGACTCAAATTATCTTCTGCTCCCAAAATCACTCCGAGAACATCAAAAACTTTACACCAAAATTCTTTAACTTTGCTACACTCCCACCAGATGTGACTATGGGATCCTATGGATTGACAGCCTCAGAAGCGAAATCCCCCGGATGCCCCATCGTACTGAGCCATGTGTTCCGGTGTTTTATACCATCTTAATGTAACCTTTACATTGACTTCAATGGCCATAACCGAAGCTGAAGTCAGACGGGGAGGCTGATTCAGTAATAGCGCCAGGTACCGACAGATGAGCGCCAGTAGCGTTATTTTCACAGCGCCCGCTAGTATTCGCTGTGCTTGGCCGTTGTTCGGTTGTTGACAACGACTCAGTCGGTGTGCGGTAATGTTGAATACGGGGTTAGGAGCCGCTGTTTGACAGGTTCCGCGCTGTATGGGAGCGCCTGACAGCGAATGGTCATAGCGAACGGCTCCCAGCATATTCATTTACAAATCACGCTCAAAAAATTCTCGCGCTGTGAAAAGCTTGTTTAAACCCCAGAGCGCTGGCGGCGATGGCTTAAAAGTAGTTTTTAACCCCCAAACATCCATATTTTTTCCTTTAAAAATTACACAAGTTTTTCTAAACATTTTGTAATATGAATACATTAATATCAGACCTATAATATCAATTCTGCACAATTTTTTTTTTTTTTAATTTTTTTACCTAAAAAAAAATATCTAACATTGCCGAAGTGGTCACAGAATTTTTGACATTTAAAAGAAAAAAAAAAAAAAAAACATTAATAACAATTAAATATGAAGATTTAAAGATTGCTCCATTGAAATGCATTGGAGAGCGGCAGGTAGCGAGAGGTCATACCTGGCGCTGTGATGGGATTAGCAGCGGCGCTGTTCGTTGCAGTCGGCTACATGATGAATCCCGCACTAGCTGACGCTCTCGCCGGCGCTAGCCTCATTTAGCGTGATAAATGCGTGATTGTGTCCGCCGCCTGGCGTTCTGGAGTCGGTAGCCGCCGATAGCTGGCGATACCTGGCGCTAGTGAGACACTACCTGGCGCTATCCCTTGATAAATAAGGGCCTTTGTTTCTGTCTAGCTCTCAACAGAGCAGCATGTTTAGCTCCTTTCTGCTCTCACTTCAAATGTTTCTTATCTCCCAGACATGCAGACGTTTTTCCTTCTAATCAGCTCTTGTGCCTCCCCTTTAGTGTTTGGCTGACAATTTGTGAATCCTGGACAGGAGTATGGGAGTAGCTGCCCCACCCAGGCTCAACAGCCGCTCCTAAATCCCAGACCCAGAAATCCAGTTTAAACAAACTGCTTGACAATCTAACGGTTTCCAACCGGGAGCGTTATTTGACATTTATGCCACTGAAAGCCTCAGCCTCGGTGGCACCTATCTCCTATCCAGGACCAACCTTGCTGATTGCTTAAAATATACAGATCTTACAATATACAAATCTTAACAGAGTCTTTTCCATCCCACAGCGCGATGCACACATCACATCACATTGCACTGTAAGCTTTCCGAGTTCCAATAATAGGCTCACGCCTGCTTTAGAAAGTATCACAGCTGATTACAATGGAAACAATTAAGATAAACAAATTGCTTCTTGGCTGTAACAATGTAACACGAAGGACCTCTCAGCAGAGAGCTGGCGGGCTTTTCAGAATAACTCATCATCATAGCAATAGTATCCAAGATGTTCCCCAGTACTTTCACAAATTGCTTCAGAGGGTGTGAAATGAGAGGAGATACGTGCCACATATGGTGGCTATGCCCTAAGGCAAGATCATTCTGGCTCAGGGTTTATACATTATCAGTAGGGTAATAGATACGGAGGTTGAATGTGACCCAGTAGAAGCTCTCCTGGGGATGCCAAGTTTTAAAGCGGACGGAAACCCAATTTAAATGGGAGGTGAAACCAGCGCCGAAGCCATAGGCTGGCCACATCCCCGTCACGTTATTTGGGCGTGCGCACGCTCCCAGTCTAGCCATTCTGAAAGGCTGGTGGCTTGTGCCATTTATTACCCGGCCCACAGTTTGGACAGCCACCCCCGGGTGTGTCAGCAGAGCCCCTGGCTGTTCTATCTCCCCCTTTACTGCTGCACATGGTGTTAGGCTTATTTAAAGTGGAACAAACCCCAGCAGGATCTATACGATTCCTGGGCTGATCCATTTCCTTCATGTGGGGCATCCAAAATCAGCTGTGTGAAACCCCCCAGGACGCCCGCAAATCTTACCTGAATCCTGGTCCAATGGCGCATGCGCGGGCTGGGGCCGCATCTCGCGCTTCTCTCTAGCAGGGCGCGGGCATGCTCCCTGTTAGAGGGAAGCGCGAGATGCGGCCGCCAGCACGCTCTGAGCCGCTAAGGTAAGACGCCGCTTAGACGTGCATAGCTCAGCGTCTCCGAGCTCGCTGATTGGACGAGTGGCCGCGCATGCGCCATAGGAGCGAGGTGAGGTGACTTGATCTGGGCATTCTGGGGGGTTTCACACATCGGGGTGCCCCGGAGAAGTGGACCAAAACCCAGGATATTCAAAATCCTGAGTCTTGGTCCATTTTAAGTGGGAACCACCCTTCACCTGGTGCAGCAAGATTGTGTGTTTCCTTTGTGTGCGAATAAATCTCATGGACTCTCTGTACCGCGGATACTTCTGGATCCAAGTCTACATTTGATTCTTGTAGCAACCAGGCTCCTCTCTGGTTTCCCAGAGGCTGCTTGGCCACTTCATGTTCCTAGTCCTCGATACCGCAGGCTTCCTATCGGCACGTGCAGGCTGCAGACCCCTGTCCCAGGTGCTAGGTGGGGGCACCAGCACCTGGGGGTCATTCTACTTTGTCTATGTTAGTTAGTTTTTTGTTTAGTGTTCTGTAACCTGTATCCAAGGTTTTTCTGTTTTTTTGTTCCATGATTTGTTTTAAAAAAACTTCCTTTAGTGCATTATCCCTGTGGTGTGTCCTGCTCTGCTCTATTCTGTATCCTCCCTTATACCCTAATAGAGTGTAAGCTCTTCTCCTCTTGTATCCTCCCTTATACCCTAATAGAGTGTAAGCTCTTCTCCTCTTGTATCCTCCCTTATACCCTAATAGAGTGTAAGCTCTTCTCCTCTTGTATCCTCCCTTATACGCTAATAGAGTGTAAGCTCTTCTCCTTCTGTATCCTCCCTTATACCCTAATAGAGTGTAAGCTCTTCTCCTCCTGTATCCTCCCTTATATCCTAATAGAGTGTAAGCTATTCTCCTCCTGTATCCTCCCTGATACCCTAATAGAGTGTAAGCTCTTCTCCTCCTGTATCCTCCCTGATACCCTAATAGAGTGTAAGCTCTTCTCCTCCTGTATCCTCCCTGATACCCGAATAGAGTGTAAGCTCTTCTCCTCCTGTATCCTCCCTTATACCCTAATAGAGTGTAAGCTCTTCTCCTCCTGTATCCTCCCTTATACCCTAATAGAGTGTAAGCTCTTCTCCTCCTGTATCCTCCCTTATCAGCTAATAGAGTGTAAGCTCTTCTCCTCCTGTATCCTCCCTTATACCCTAATAGAGTGTAAGCTCTTCTCCTCCTGTATCCTCCCTTATACCCTAATAGAGTGTAAGCTCTTCTCCTTCTGTATCCTCCCTTATACCCTAATAGAGTGTAAGCTCTTCTCCTTCTGTATCCTCCCTTATACCCTAATAGAGTGTAAGCTCTTCTCCTCCTGTATCCTCCCTTATATCCTAATAGAGTGTAAGTTCTTCTCCTTCTGTATCCTCCCTTATATCCTAATAGAGTGTAAGTTCTTCTCCTTCTGTATCCTCCCTTATACCCTAATAGAGTGTAAGCTCTTCTCCTCCTGTATCCTCCCTTATACACTAATAGAGTGTAAGCTCTTCTCCTCCTGTATCCTCCCTTATACCCTAATAGAGTGTAAGCTCTTCTCCTCCTGTATCCTCCCTTATACCCTAATAGAGTGTAAGGTCTTCTCCTTCTGTATCCTCCCTTATACCCTAATAGAGTGTAAGCTCTTCTCCTCCTGTATCCCCCCTTATATGCCCATATAATGTAAGCTCTTCTCCTTCTGTATCCCCCCTTATACCCTAATAGAGTGTAAGCTCTTATCCTCCTGTATCCTCCCTTATACCCTAATAGAGTGTAAGCTCTTCTCCTCCTGTGTCCTCCCTTATACCCTAATAGAGTGTAAGCTCTTCTCCTCCTGTATCCTCCCTTATACCCTAATAGATGGTTAAGGTGGGAGGAGGTGTGTGAGTGAGCTCTGCAGGTGCTGTGAATGTCTGGCTCTAGCCCAGGGCCTGGCTGCCTTGGGTGGGGTCGCTCCCCAGGTGAGCTCCAGGCTTCTGGGTCTGAATCTGGAGTCCATGTTAGAGACCCTCTGGCTACTGAATATGCTGCTGACCGGCTGACCGCGGTGGATTACAATGAAGGTGGAAGAGTCTTTATGGAAGAAAGTTACAGTAAAGTAAGTGGGAAGCAGCACAAGCTGAGGAGGACATCTTTGGAAAGACTGACAATGCAGGAAAACCTGCAGCAGAATGTGTGTGTGAGCCGAGAGTCCCGGGCCCTGCGATCCAAGACCCAGCCGGCCACCGGTGACCCCATAACTGGGGGGAAATCTGCTAAATCTGCCACTGGACATAAATCTGGGAAGTTATCAGACAATGCAGATGCTGAGCTGGGGGCAAATGGCCACAAGTCTCCCAGGACTGAGGCAGCAGAGACATTCAAACACCCAGCAGAAAAGCCAAAACGCAGGGAAAATCTTAAAGAGACAGAGCGTGCACCAGAACTGCAGCTTGCAGACAAAATTCCAGATTTAGTCAATAAAATGAACAGCTTAAGAGCAACCAGGGCAGAGCTGCAAGGACACATAAAGGGATTGAATGAACTAAAGGCAGCAACCCCCCCGGAGGCAGCCATATATGATGGGGTGTTAGAGACTTTCTGCACACAGCTTGCTATAGCTGTTAGAGACATTGAAACACTTGAGAAACAAATGGGGCCCATGGCAGAGAGATACAAGAACCAGGATCGATTTGAGGAGTCTCAGAAACTCCTAAAACACAGACAGATACCTGAACCCAGCTCAGCCACCCCCTCACCATCAGAGCAGGAGACATCCTCACAGGAGCTGCTGTACAGGACCCCAGTGCTGCAAGATTCTGCCCCTTTTCGTGATACCAGCCAAGTAAGCCAACCACCCCCAGGGGGCAGCAGTGAGCAATCCCTGAAAGGTTCCAGCAATGGACTCTGTGTATCACAAGGCGCCCTCCCCCAGCCTGAAAATGGATGTGATGCAGCCAGTGACACTATGGAAGTTGGAGAGACCCCCCAAATTGCAAGTTTGGGGTCACAGCCGAGAGATAGTGAAACCTCTGAACTGTCCCCCACATTGCTTGACATCGATCGAGGAAACAAGCAAGCAAGTCTCAATGCATTACAATCTGTTTGGGACAATGAACAGCCTGCAGTCCCTGATAGTAATGGGACTGAATTGTCTGCATGTACTAATAATGTTTTTCCTCCCACAGGTGACCGACCACAGATAGCGGGTCTCCCGCAATCCAGACCCCGCAGTGATAATACTGGCAATGCATCTGGCCACGCGCCTCCTCAGAATGCCTGGAGCCGCGGTGCTCCATCTTTTAGCTCCGGCTTACATTACACCGGTCAGGCATTTAAGAGGAGGAACGTGGTAAGATTTAAGAATAAGGGGGCAAAGGAAGATCTGCCAGACAGGAGACATGTGATCCGGGAGCTTCTGTGTAACCAGATGGGGTTCACACCCGCAGATATTTTGGCCGTCATAAACCTCCTGGACAGGCAGGGCTATGATATAAGCTTCAAGCTCATGGCCTGCTTGGACAGGTTCTGGGTAGAGATGAGCGAACTTTTGAAAAATTCGATTCGACTGATTCGCCGAATTTTCCGACAAAAATCGTTTCGACCCGAATAAATTCGCGACGAATCGCTATTAAAAACGGCTATTTCTGAGCCTCCTACAGCCTCAATAGGGTTGTAAACCATTCAGCCTTGCTGTAACACGCACAGGATGCGTGCTGGGTTAGTTAAATAATACTTTGAAGAAATATCACATGCAGATCAGAGGCATCGCTAATAGAATCGCAGAGCGGCACAATTGCAGAGAGTTGAAGTGGCATCACTATGAGGGGCAGAAGGAGCCCAAATATACACTGGAGTTGGCCTCAGGAGCCCAAAAATTGGATGAATCACACCCTGGAGTTGGCAGGAGTTGGCAGCAGCAGCAGCAGGAGCCCAAATATACACTGGAGTTGGCTTCAGGAGCCCAAAAATTGGATGAATCACACCCTGGAGTTGGCAGGAGTTGGCAGCAGCAGCAGCAGGAGCCCAAATATACACTGGAGTTGGCTTCAGGAGCCCAAAAATTGGATGAATCACACCCTGGAGTTGGCAGGAGTTGACAGCAGCAGCAGCAGGAGCCCAAATATACACTGGAGTTGGCTTCAGGAGCCCAAAAATTGGATGAATCACACCCTGGAGTTGGCAGGAGTTGACAGTAGCAGCAGCAGGAGCCCAAATATACACTGGAGTTGGCCTCAGGAGCCCAAAAATTGGATGAATCACACCCTGGAGTTGGCAGGAGTTGACAGTAGCAGCAGCAGGAGCCCAAATATACACTGGAGTTGGCCTCAGGAGCCCAAAAATTGGATGAATCACACCCTGGAGTTGGCAGTAGCAGCAGCAGGAGCCCAAATATACACTGGAGTTGGCCTCAGGAGCCCAAAAATTGGATGAATCACACCCTGGAGTTGGCAGGAGTTGGCAGCAGCAGCAGCAGGAGCCCAAATATACACTGGAGTTGGCTTCAGGAGCCCAAAAATTGGATGAATCACACCCTGGAGTTGGCAGAAGTTGACAGTAGCAGCAGCAGGAGCCCAAATATACACTGGAGTTGGCCTCAGGAGCCCAAAAATTGGATGAATCACACCCTGGAGTTGGCAGGAGTTGACAGTAGCAGCAGCAGGAGCCCAAATATACACTGGAGTTGGCCTCAGGAGCCCAAAAATTGGATGAATCACACCCTGGAGTTGGCAGGAGTTGACAGTAGCAGCAGCAGGAGCCCAAATATACACTGGAGTTGGCCTCAGGAGCCCAAAAATTGGATGAATCACACCCTGGAGTTGGCAGGAGTTGGCAGTAGCAGCAGCAGGAGCCCAAATATACACTGGAGTTGGCCTCAGGAGCCCAAAAATTGGATGAATCACACCCTGGAGTTGGCAGGAGTTGGCAGCAGCAGCAGCAGGAGCCCAAATATACACTGGAGTTGGCTTCAGGAGCCCAAAAATTGGATGAATCACACCCTGGAGTTGGCAGAAGTTGACAGTAGCAGCAGCAGGAGCCCAAATATACACTGGAGTTGGCCTCAGGAGCCCAAAAATTGGATGAATCACACCCTGGAGTTGGCAGGAGTTGACAGTAGCAGCAGCAGGAGCCCAAATATACACTGGAGTTGGCCTCAGGAGCCCAAAAATTGGATGAATCACACCCTGGAGTTGGCAGGAGTTGACAGTAGCAGCAGCAGGAGCCCAAATATACACTGGAGTTGGCTTCAGGAGCCCAAAAATTGGATGAATCACACCCTGGAGTTGGCAGGAGTTGACAGTAGCAGCAGCAGGAGCCCAAATATACACTGGAGTTGGCTTCAGGAGCCCAAAAATTGGATGAATCACACCCTGGAGTTGGCAGAAGTTGACAGCAGCAGCAGCAGGAGCCCAAATATACACTGGAGTTGGCCTCAGGAGCCCAAAAATTGGATGAATCACACCCTGGAGTTGGCAGAAGTTGGCAGCAGCAGCAGCAGGAGCCCAAATATACACTGGAGTTGGCTTCAGGAGCCCAAAAATTGGATGAATCACACCCTGGAGTTGGCAGAAGTTGGCAGCAGCAGCAGCAGGAGCCCAAATATACACTGGAGTTGGCTTCAGGAGCCCAAAAATTGGGTGAATCACACCCTGGAGTTGGCAGGAGTTGACAGTAGCAGCAGCAGGAGCCCAAATATACACTGGAGTTGGCCTCAGGAGCCCAAAAATTGGATGAATCACACCCTGGAGTTGGCAGGAGTTGACAGTAGCAGCAGCAGGAGCCCAAATATACACTGGAGTTGGCTTCAGGAGCCCAAAAATTGGATGAATCACACCCTGGAGTTGGCAGGAGTTGACAGTAGCAGCAGCAGGAGCCCAAATATACACTGGAGTTGGCCTCAGGAGCCCAAAAATTGGATGAATCACACCCTGGAGTTGGCAGGAGTTGACAGTAGCAGCAGCAGGAGCCCAAATATACACTGGAGTTGGCTTCAGGAGCCCAAAAATTGGATGAATCACACCCTGGAGTTGGCAGAAGTTGGCAGCAGCAGCAGCAGGAGCCCAAACATTACTTTAAACAGACCCTGGGGTTGGCCTCAGGAGCCCAAAAATTGGATGAATCACACCCTGTGGAGAGTCATGTGGAGAAAAAGTAGCTTAGTTAGTAATATCTACATAAAATTATGAATAAACAAATGCAAAAGTTTGCCAAAGTGAAGTTTTGTTTGAGGGTGTGTTTCCACCTTTTAATTAAATCAGAAACAAGAAGGTGTCATTGCCTCTGACTAATTAGCCCTCAAAAATTCTTGGAATTTTTAATCTGGAATCATGTCTGATCCGTCTTATCCGAAGAATATTAATAAAAAGTAAGAGTAACGTAAAGGATTTTTTATCAATACTTACTTGTGGTCCGATGCGGAGGAATGTCTGTAACTTGAGAGCAGCGCCTTAAATCTGTTTTGCACGATCCATCTTTCTTGGTCTGGCCCCGTCATCAATCTACTGGAATACATCAGGCATTGTTGGGAGGAAAGCTTGGCTGATCCATGCGCCATTCATTTCCACGCAGGGCAGTCTCTGGAAAAAAAAAGTCTGTATAAACCAGGGTCTTTTTCATATAAAAACAAATGGTTATTCTTGCTTTTCAACCATATGTTCCACAGCTTTACCAGTCATTGTGTCAGCCAATGAAGCAACTTTGTCTGGAAGTGCTGCAAAAGCAGTCCACTGCATCACAAGTGGCATCTGACACCCCCAGTCAACTGTCTGCCTGTTATGCTTTGGGTTCAGCTCCACTATCCATTGATCTGATATCCAAGATCTGATAATCATAAAATTCAGCAGCTACTGCCCAGCCAAGAAGTGGAGGAGACACTCGCCTCTTCTTCCACTATCCGGCAACTAGTGATGAGGAGAGTGTCGTGGGAGGAGGTGTTGCAAGCCGAGGTAGTGGAAGAGGGTCCCTGGAGTCTGCGGCGGTGGCGGCGGCAGCAGCAGCGAATTATTGCGGACTGTTGGTAGGAAAAATCAGCTACTCAGCGATGTGGCAGTGTTCCATGCAGCATCCTGTGGAGAAAAAGTAGGTTAGTTAGTGTATATACATAAAATTATGAATAGACAAATGCAATAGTATTGCGAAAGTGAAGTTTTGTTTGAGGGTGTGTTTCCACCTTGCAATTAAATCAGAAACAACTAGCTATCATTTGCCTCTGAATAATTAGCCCTCAAAAATTCTTGGAATTTTTAATCTTGATGTCTGAGGGATTTCTCCTCTCAGACAGCGTCACCATAAGTCCAGCCTGCTGCATTACCCAGTGGTGGACCTTTCAGAGAACTGATGGCTTGTGCCGAGCCGAGGTGGAGAGTCACATGGCATGGTTGTTGAACAGAAGGTGGGCCAGTCCTTTAGCCTGTCAGTGTGTACCAAAGTGCACAGTGTTGTCTACGCCTGGAGCTGTAACTATAGACTCATGGTGGACAATATATATCCTTTTAGGCCCCCTTGGTGATTGTTGTTTCACGCTGTTCTTCACATGGTTTTCCTTGACCATCAGAGTCACACATGGGAGGAACTACTAAAAATGAGAACTCAATCCATGAAAGCATTGCTTAATCCACGAAAACTGCAAATTTGGACCCATGGTGACTGACACTTGGAAGAACATCTTGTTTGCGCTGCGACAAGGAAGCCAGAGTCATGCGTCCTGACATGGCACACGTGTTCAGTCTAGTTTTGAAGTCTTGCCCCCATCTGAAAGACATCCGAACAACAGGAAAGAAAGTTAGCATGCACTTCTGGCACTCCTACACCACCAAGCACAACCTTATTGAGCCTCAGCGTCACAAAGGTGTACCCCACCATAGTCTGATTTGCGATGTTTCCACCCGTTGGAATTCCACCCTCCATATGCAGGATCCACTATAGCAGTGGTCCCCAACCCTGTCCTCAAGGCCCACCAACAGGCCAGGCTTTGCAGATCTCCACAAAGATGCTCAGGTGGAGTAATTAGTGCAGCTGCAGAGCAATAGAGCTGGCTATTTGGAGATCCAAAAAACATGACATGTTGGTGGGCCTTGAGGACAGGGTTGAGGACCACTGCACTATAGGAACAGAGAAAAGCCATCACGGATTTCTGGATGATCCAAACGGATAGGGGGACACCCCTGTGTAAATTCAATGTAAACCATTGGCAGCTCATACGTGACACCGACCGTTTGTTTAGGCCCTTTGAGGAAGCTACATTATTAGTCAGTTGCCAGGACTATGAGATGAACGATGAGATTCCACTGCTTCATGTACTACAACACATGTTGGAAAGCATGGCTGGTCAGGGCACTGGAGACATGGCACATACATTTCACAGCCACATGAAGCCTGTGGGGGCTGAAGTGGAGGAGGAGGAGGGGGTGGGGCACAGCAAACCACAGTTTAGGTTTCACAAAATGACCATTTTATCTAGTCATCTGACAGGAGAGGAGGTGCAGCCACAGGAGCTAGAGGGTTGTGAGTAAGGCGAGACAGAGGACCCAGACACACCATGGCAGTTTACAGTGGAGATGGAGACAGGTAGTCCCTCCGAGTCACTTGCACAAATGGCACGATGCATGCTCACATGCATGCGTACTAGTGAGCGCAGAATTGTCTCCCTTTATTCAGCGGGAAGACTTCTGGCTCTCCAACTTATTGGACCCTCGCTTCCGGCACAAAATGGGGGCATTTTTTACGCCCACTGAGAGGGAGGAAAAACTGACCTACTACAGAGACATCCCACGTAGTCAGTTGGGCGATGTCTATTTGCGCCATGGCCCATACTCCCGCAGGTCTGACTCTAGGGGAACTTTGCGATCACCTTCCACTGCCATGGCTGCTGGGGGGGTGGAAGGAGCAGCAGCAGCTCCATCAGCAGCAACCTCAGTCTTCAGTCGCTAGTGAGTAGCTTTCTACACCCGCATAGTGAGTCTACTCATGAGAAGCAGGAAGACCTGGAGCTGGACCTCAAACAGCAGGTCATGTCATACCTTGACATGACCATGCCAACACACCTTCAAGATCCACTGGATTTGCTGGGAAGCCAAACTTGACTTGTGCCCGCAACTAGCAGAGTTTGCCCTGGAAAAGCTGTACTGGCCGGACAGTAGTTGATTTAGATGGCAACTGGGCTGCTCTATATAACGAAGCAAAATGGCAAATTTACCTCACTATATAAGCTATTGTCCCTCAGATTTACACAGGGGCTGCTCTATATTATGCTGCAAAATGGCAAATTAACCTCACAATATAAGCCATTGCAGCTCTATATAAATAAAAATAAATAAATAAAAAAAGGGCCTGTAGAAGCTTATTTAGTATAACAGATAGGGTGACATGTGCTGGTTTGGGATGCCCATATGGGCTAGTGTTTTGGCAGCAGTACAAAAACCAATGCAAAATGCAATAGCTTAATAAAGCTGATGCTGATCAACGCTTATTTAGTATAACAGATGGGGTGCAACATGCAGGTTTGGGATGCCCTGCGGCCTGGTGTATTTAAAGCAGACCAAAACCAATTCAAAATGCAATAACTTAATAAAGCTGAGGCTGTAGATGCTTATTTAGTATAAACAGGTAGGGTGCAAGGTGCAGCTTTGGGGTGCCCTGCGGCCTGGTTAAATGAAAGCAGTCAAAAAGGAAGTGCAAACTGAAGTAGCTTAATGAAGCTGATGCTGATCAACGCTTATGTTGTATACCAGATAGGGTGCAAGGTGCAGCTTTGGGGTGCCCTGCGGCCTGGTTTATTAAAATCAGTCAAAAACAAGTGCAAACTGAAGTAGCCTGATCAACGCTTATGTTGTATAACAGATAGGTTTAAAATAGCATGTGCCTTGGGATGCCCGTGTGGCCTGTTATATTTCAAGCTGAACAAAAAGTAACAATAATCCAAGTATGAGACATCATTTTGACCTTCTTCACAGCGCCATACTTTGAAAAAAAAAAATTAATTTCATGCCGATCAATCCAAAGGTCAATGCCCCTAACAAAAATAGTGTTCGGTATAAGTTTTCCTTCTGGAAGGACGTAACCTTTAGTTTACATGGTTGGGGTAGGTTATCTTACAAATTGGGATACCCCACTGTATATGAAACCGAATATAAATGCACACCCAAAAGTGGACACTCAGCCTCCAAGAGGCCTGCTTAGTTTAAATAAGAGAGCTGCTTAGTATGGTAGGTAGGTTATGTTATGTTACAGAATGGGATGCCCCAAGCAGACTTGAGATCAGTATATATGCACACAGCAGCAGTGTGTTAGCAGGCTCATACAGGCCAAATTTCTTTAAATAAATGTGCAGCTTACAGTAAATGCAGAGGCTAATGGTATGTTAAAGAATGGGATGTCCCAAAAACCAGAGAGCACCTGGCAGGCAGCAGTAAGACTATGCACAGCAAAAGTGTCTTTATCATGCCTAATTTCAATTAGAATAGGTGCAAATGGTTAGGTTCTTAAATAGAGGCTGGTGTAGTCACAGAATGGGATGCCCTAAAAACCAGCAGTAAGTACACCTGGCAGGATCCAGTAGTGCTATGCCCAGCAAAAGTGTCTTTATCAGGCTAATTTCAAATATGATAAGAGCAAATGCTTATATGGTCTTAAACAGAGGCTGCTGTAGTCACAGAATGGGATGCCCCGGGCAGGAATCGAGCTGGCAGGGTCCAGTAGTGCTTTGGCCAGCAAAAGTGTCTTTATCAGGCCTAATTTCAAATATGATAAGAGCAAATGCTTATATGGTCTTAAACAGAGGCTGCTTTAGTCACAGAATGGGATGCCCCGGGCAGGAATCGAGCTGGCAGGGTCCAGTAGTGCTTTGGCCAGCAAAAGTGTCTTTATCAGGCTAATTTCAAATATGATAAGAGCAAATGCTTATATGGTCTTAAACAGAGGCTGCTGTAGTCACAGAATGGGATGCCCCGGGCAGGAATCGAGCTGGCAGGGTCCAGTAGGGCTTTGGCCAGCAAAAGTGTCTTTATCAGGCCTAATTTCAAATATGATAAGAGCAAATGCTTATATGGTCTTAAACAGAGGCTGCTTTAGTCACAGAATGGGATGCCCTGGGCAGGAATCGACCTGGCAGGGTCCAGTAGGGCTTTGGCCAGCAAAAGTGTCTTTATCAGGCTAATTTCAAATATGATAAGAGCAAATGCTTATATGGTCTTAAACAGAGGCTGCTTTAGTCACAGAATGGGATGCCCCGGGCAGGAATCGAGCTGGCAGGGTCCAGTAGTGCTTTGGCCAGCAAAAGTGTCTTTATCAGGCTAATTTCAAATATGATAAGAGCAAATGCTTATATGGTCTTAAACAGAGGCTGCTGTAGTCACAGAATGGGATGCCCCGGGCAGGAATCGAGCTGGCAGGGTCCAGTAGTGCTTTGGCCAGCAAAAGTGTCTTTATCAGGCTAATTTCAAATATGATAAGAGCAAATGCTTATATGGTCTTAAACAGAGGCTGCTGTAGTCACAGAATGGGATGCCCCGGGCAGGAATCGAGCTGGCAGGGTCCAGTAGGGCTTTGGCCAGCAAAAGTGTCTTTATCAGGCCTAATTTCAAATATGATAAGAGCAAATGCTTATATGGTCTTAAACAGAGGCTGCTTTAGTCACAGAATGGGATGCCCTGGGCAGGAATCGACCTGGCAGGGTCCAGTAGGGCTTTGGCCAGCAAAAGTGTCTTTATCAGGCTAATTTCAAATATGATAAGAGCAAATGCTTATATGGTCTTAAACAGAGGCTGCTTTAGTCACAGAATGGGATGCCCCGGGCAGGAATCGAGCTGGCAGGGTCCAGTAGTGCTTTGGCCAGCAAAAGTGTCTTTATCAGGCTAATTTCAAATATGATAAGAGCAAATGCTTATATGGTCTTAAACAGAGGCTGCTGTAGTCACAGAATGGGATGCCCCGGGCAGGAATCGAGCTGGCAGGGTCCAGTAGTGCTTTGGCCAGCAAAAGTGTCTTTATCAGGCTAATTTCAAATATGATAAGAGCAAATGCTTATATGGTCTTAAACAGAGGCTGCTGTAGTCACAGAATGGGATGCCCCGGGCAGGAATCGAGCTGGCAGGGTCCAGTAGGGCTTTGGCCAGCAAAAGTGTCTTTATCAGGCTAATTTCAAATATGATAAGAGCAAATGCTTATATGGTCTTAAACAGAGGCTGCTTTAGTCACAGAATGGGATGCCCCGGGCAGGAATCGAGCTGGCAGGGTCCAGTAGTGCTTTGGCCAGCAAAAGTGTCTTTATCAGGCTAATTTCAAATATGATAAGAGCAAATGCTTATATGGTCTTAAACAGAGGCTGCTGTAGTCACAGAATGGGATGCCCCGGGCAGGAATCGAGCTGGCAGGGTCCAGTAGTGCTTTGGCCAGCAAAAGTGTCTTTATCAGGCTAATTTCAAATATGATAAGAGCAAATGCTTATATGGTCTTAAACAGAGGCTGCTGTAGTCACAGAATGGGATGCCCCGGGCAGGAATCGAGCTGGCAGGGTCCAGTAGGGCTTTGGCCAGCAAAAGTGTCTTTATCAGGCCTAATTTCAAATATGATAAGAGCAAATGCTTATATGGTCTTAAACAGAGGCTGCTTTAGTCACAGAATGGGATGCCCTGGGCAGGAATCGACCTGGCAGGGTCCAGTAGGGCTTTGGCCAGCAAAAGTGTCTTTATCAGGCTAATTTCAAATATGATAAGAGCAAATGCTTATATGGTCTTAAACAGAGGCTGCTTTAGTCACAGAATGGGATGCCCCGGGCAGGAATCGAGCTGGCAGGGTCCAGTAGGGCTTTGGCCAGCAAAAGTGTCTTTATCAGGCCTAATTTCAAATATGATAAGAGCAAATGCTTATATGGTCTTAAACAGAGGCTGCTGTAGTCACAGAATGGGATGCCCCGGGCAGGAATCGAGCTGGCAGGGTCCAGTAGGGCTTTGGCCAGCAAAAGTGTCTTTATCAGGCCTAATTTCAAATATGATAAGAGCAAATGCTTATATGGTCTTAAACAGAGGCTGCTTTAGTCACAGAATGGGATGCCCTGGGCAGGAATCGACCTGGCAGGGTCCAGTAGGGCTTTGGCCAGCAAAAGTGTCTTTATCAGGCTAATTTCAAATATGATAAGAGCAAATGCTTATATGGTCTTAAACAGAGGCTGCTTTAGTCACAGAATGGGATGCCCCGGGCAGGAATCGAGCTGGCAGGGTCCAGTAGTGCTTTGGCCAGCAAAAGTGTCTTTATCAGGCTAATTTCAAATATGATAAGAGCAAATGCTTATATGGTCTTAAACAGAGGCTGCTGTAGTCACAGAATGGGATGTCCCGGGCAGGAATCGAGCTGGCAGGGTCCAGTAGTGCTTTGGCCAGCAAAAGTGTCTTTATCAGGCTAATTTCAAATATGATAAGAGCAAATGCTTATATGGTCTTAAACAGAGGCTGCTGTAGTCACAGAATGGGATGCCCCGGGCAGGAATCGAGCTGGCAGGGTCCAGTAGGGCTTTGGCCAGCAAAAGTGTCTTTATCAGGCCTAATTTCAAATATGATAAGAGCAAATGCTTATATGGTCTTAAACAGAGGCTGCTTTAGTCACAGAATGGGATGCCCTGGGCAGGAATCGAGCTGGCAGGGTCCAGTAGGGCTTTGGCCAGCAAAAGTGTCTTTATCAGGCTAATTTCAAATATGATAAGAGCAAATGCTTATATGGTCTTAAACAGAGGCTGCTTTAGTCACAGAATGGGATGCCCCGGGCAGGAATCGAGCTGGCAGGGTCCAGTAGTGCTTTGGCCAGCAAAAGTGTCTTTATCAGGCTAATTTCAAATATGATAAGAGCAAATGCTTATATGGTCTTAAACAGAGGCTGCTGTAGTCACAGAATGGGATGCCCCGGGCAGGAATCGAGCTGGCAGGGTCCAGTAGTGCTTTGGCCAGCAAAAGTGTCTTTATCAGGCCTAATTTCAAATATGATAAGAGCAAATGCTTATATGGTCTTAAACAGAGGCTGCTTTAGTCACAGAATGGGATGCCCCGGGCAGGAATCGAGCTGGCAGGGTCCAGTAGTGCTTTGGCCAGCAAAAGTGTCTTTATCAGGCTAATTTCAAATATGATAAGAGCAAATGCTTATATGGTCTTAAACAGAGGCTGCTGTAGTCACAGAATGGGATGCCCCGGGCAGGAATCGAGCTGGCAGGGTCCAGTAGGGCTTTGGCCAGCAAAAGTGTCTTTATCAGGCCTAATTTCAAATATGATAAGAGCAAATGCTTATATGGTCTTAAACAGAGGCTGCTTTAGTCACAGAATGGGATGCCCTGGGCAGGAATCGACCTGGCAGGGTCCAGTAGGGCTTTGGCCAGCAAAAGTGTCTTTATCAGGCTAATTTCAAATATGATAAGAGCAAATGCTTATATGGTCTTAAACAGAGGCTGCTTTAGTCACAGAATGGGATGCCCCGGGCAGGAATCGAGCTGGCAGGGTCCAGTAGTGCTTTGGCCAGCAAAAGTGTCTTTATCAGGCCTAATTTCAAATATGATAAGAGCAAATGCTTATATGGTCTTAAACAGAGGCTGCTGTAGTCACAGAATGGGATGCCCCGGGCAGGAATCGAGCTGGCAGGGTCCAGTAGTGCTTTGGCCAGCAAAAGTGTCTTTATCAGGCCTAATTTCAAATATGATAAGAGCAAATGCTTATATGGTCTTAAACAGAGGCTGCTTTAGTCACAGAATGGGATGCCTCACAGCAGACTTAAGATCAGTTCAGTATATATGCACAGTTAGTTACTATAAGCAGCCTGAAAACGCTAACAAAGGCTGGATGAAAAAAAAAAAATCTCCCTGTCAGCCAGCTCCGTTTTTCCTACCTTTCCCTGGCTTTCTGTCTGTCTCCTGTCTGTCTCCTGCCTGTCTCCTGCCTGTCTCCAGCCTGTCCCTGTCTGTCCCTGTCTCCAGCCTGTCTAACTGCCTCAGCTACACAGCGTTCTGTCTGTCTGTCACGAATGCAATAGAGAAATGAGGAAAAGCAAGATGGCCGCCGTTAAATACCGCTGTGTGACGTCACCGGGCTTGCTGGCTGCTGATAGGCTGCATGTGACTGCCCCAGCTTGCACTGGCGCGGGATACATGTCCAGACATGTCCCGTCCGCCATCTTAGAATGCCTGTAATGTAAATGAATGGATGTTAAAGGAAAACTTCGAGTGATCGAATCGCGGGGAAATTCGGATTCGATCCGAATCGAATTTTTCCTGAAATTCAGATCGAATCCGGGTTCGTCCGGATCGATTCGCTCATCCCTAGTTCTGGGCAAGTGTGACAAAGTTTAGGGGCGCTGAGGGATGGGACCAGTTTATCCTTATCCCGGTATCAAAGCCGGGCACTGTGAGCGTTAATATCTTGTTCTGGAATGAGTCCGTCCCCCCGCAGGATATTGTGATATGGCTGAGGAGACATTGTGATATGGTGTCTGACCTGACAAAGTGTCTTGATGATGATGGGATCTGGACGGGAGGCTGGAGGGTGCTGGTGAAGCTCAGGCAGCACAGTAATGTTACCTTACATTTGCCCAACTCCTTCTTTATCGGCCGTGAGAGGGGGGTGTGTTTCTATGCTGGTCAGCCCCGCTTGTGCTTTAAGTGTGGAAAGGCCGGTCATGTGGCCGGAGTGTGTACTGTAGTGAAATGTAACCTGTGCGGGGAGATTGGTCACACCAGCGCCATGTGCACAAATGTCCGGTGTAACTTGTGTGGTCAGATGGGTCATTGCCATAAGGACTGCTCGGAGGCCTTCCATAACCTCTATAGCCGGGCTGCGGAGGAGCTGGAGGCATCAGGTGAGGTTACAGAGGAGGAGGCTCTGATGTCTGGGCAGATAGTAACAAGCCCAGTGTCTGAGACAACTGAGATAAGAGATCAGACAGGTGTAACCCCACAGCCTGTGGCCACCATCCCACGGCCAGCACCGGAGCAAGCTGATAGCCCATCTTCCCCTGTAGCCCCTTCCCCTGCTATGGCCCATTGCCCTGCTCCAGCCTCTGCAGATAGTAAAGCCCCTGGTGATAAGAGAGGAAAAAAAAAGACAAGTCCACCCGCAGACCAGAAGGCGCATGGTCCCTAGTCCAAAAGCCAGGGAAAAAGCCCAAGGGCAGAATAGATACAGCAGTGACAGTTACATCAAACCGATATAACATACTATCTGAGTCAGGTGCAGATCTTTCTGGGCACGATACTATGGAGCTGGAGCAAGAGTTAAAACGTATAGCCAGAGAATGTGACTCGGGGTCAGAGGAGGACCTACCGACCAAGAAAAAGTCACCAGCCGCTATAGACCTGATAGACTCTGATATGGAAGTGACTGGCAGGCAGGACGACTCTGATGATTCAGATCTATGATGGTGTTTAATGTGTTACTGCTCTACATAATGATGGCACCTAACCCCTGATCTGTAACCTGATGTATCTGCACTGAGTAATCATTAAGAGTATAGACACGATAGATAATGTATAGTATGTAGTATTCTGCTGTGTTATGTTTATTGTATACAAGTATACGTTATCTTTATATTATGTATTAATGCTGATTAGCTGAGTTTTGTTTGTTTGTTTACCAATAAAAATTCCCTTATACCCTAATAGAGTGTAAGCTCTTCTCCCCCTGTATCCTCCCTTATACCCTAATAGATTGTAAGCTCTTCTCCTCCTGTATCCTCTCTTATACCCCAATAGATTGTAAGCTCTTCTACTCCTGTATCCTCCCTTATACCCTAATAGAGTGTAAGCTCTTCTCCTCCTGTATCCTCCCTTATACCCTAATAGAGTGTAAGCTCTTCTACTCCTGTATCCTCCCTTATACCCTAATAGAGTGTAAGCTCTTCTACTCCTGTATCCCCCCTTATACCCTAATAGAGTGTAAGCTCTTCTCCTCCTGTATCCTCCCTTATACCCTAATAGAGTGTAAGCTCTTCTACTCCTGTATCCTCCTTTATACCCTAATAGATTGTAACATTTTTATTGAGTAAAATCAAGCAATCATATACAATATATACAAAGTTACAATAATAAATAAATAAAATAAAATACATAATAATTAAACAATTAGAAACAGGCCTAACAATTCAGCATATATCATAATTCTATATGCAACATATATACAACCTAAAACTACACTACAAACAACTCAGCAGGAAGACTAAGAGACCTCGTCACCTGTGCATGCAGCCGTTCTTCAAAAATCTATAATTGTTATAAAAATCTATGGGTGATAAGAGACAGAAAAGCCCACCCAGAGGGAAGTCATGAGGACTAAGGAGGCCTGATGTTCCTCCAAGCCTTCATCCAGGTCCCCCGTTCCCACCTGTCCCTCTCAAGCACTCGGATCTTGCCCACCTCATGCAGGATGTCATGCACCACCACTGGGACAGGGATCTAATGCAGAGCTGGCACCGTGCATTCCACGTGAAATAGCGAATCACTAGACTAACTATATATAAAGTGTCCAAACAAAAATCCCCTCTGTTCTTGAATGCTCCATACACCCACTCAGCATAGGAAAGCTGGGAGAAGAAGGGGGCACCGAGGGCCAACCCCACCTGTTTACACACATCTACATTAAAGGGACACCGGAGCAGGAAGTGGTCCATAGGCTCCACCTCTTCCCGACACTCCTCACGGAGACAAATTATCTCTGGCAGGCTGCGACTCTTCCGGATCCCCCTAAGGTAGAGTTTTCCTTGGACGGAGAGCCAGGTTATATCCCGGTATTTCAAAGGAATTCTTGAGGAGTTAATAAGCCTCAAACCCTCCCTCATGATGGAGCCTGGGCAATTTCTGAGGGACAATGGCTCATGAAAAGCCAGACCCAGGACCCGACTCACCAGAAGCTTCCTCGGAGTAGATCTCATGTCCTCTGCTGTCAATTGCTATTGCCGACGTATTTTCAAGCACGGGGCAACATAGGCCGGGAGCTGAGCCTGAAGAACTCGAGGGGTTTTCACCCAGCAACCATTCTCCCAGGAGAGAGGAAAAGGACTGGAAAATACCCACCCAGCCAGGCGGGCTCTCTGCCAACATGCTTCCAAAAATATGTTTCAGAAACAAGAGAGAGAAACACACTACTCGATTGACCATCCCCAGGCCACCTTCCTGCCTGGATAGGTAAGTGACATTTCTTTTCACCAGGTTCATTTGGTTTCCCCATAACATCTTGAAAAACACACACTGGTGTAGAGAGTCCCATCTTCTTCCAGTGACATTCCACCCCAAGGTACAGCCACTGCATCATAGATAGTTGCCTGCATCGGCTACTTGCCAGTCCAGCATTCGGAGGGTACACAGAGCAGACCGTGCTTCTTACAGGACTCACTTCAAATGCGCTACTCCTTGAGCACTTCCTGGGTCTTCCCCTTTATAACTCCAGGGACCAATGGCATGAGTCGGTGGGCTATACTAATAGAAACTGTAAGGTTAACCCCTAGGTGGCAGGAAGGTACCTAGTCCCCTTTACTCCATGGATCCCTTCCAGAACTACTGTGGGGCCATAAGGTTATCCTGTTACACATGATCTGTTGGCAGACCTTGAGGAGAGGGTTGGCGCCCCTGTCTTAGGCTATGGAAGCCACTTTATCAACCTTGATGCTCCTTGCTTTGTCTGCAGGAAGAAAACATGTCCTAATGGTGGTGGATGACGTGATGGAGAGCAGTGACACCGAAAGGTCAATGCTCTTTCAGAGACAAAGAAGCCTGTTCTGCCAGTCCGACCGGCTCATTCTTATCCCCAAGTACGATAAACATAAGACAGCTTCTGCCACAATAACAAAATTGCTCGACTTTCTATCCTAGAAGTAAGTGCATACCTACCAACTTGTCAGGGTGGGAAAGAAGGATGTTTGTTAAATTAGGCCACGCCCCCTCATTGGGGGATGAATGAAGCCACGCCCCCTCATTGAGGGATAAATAGGAGATACGTTGTAACAGTTACAATAATAGAAACACTTTGAATATATAAATGAATCATTTATTGCTGCAGATCTGCGTGTTACACCTCAAAGAGGGCCAATATGTAAATGAAGCAACACCCCCTCATTGAAGGATTATGAAGCCACGCTCCCTCATCAAGGGATGGACAGGAGATAGGATGTAATAGTTACAACAATAGAAACACTTTGAATACATAAATGAATCATCTATTGCTGCAGATCTGCATGTTACACCTCAAAGACGGACAATATGTAAATGAAACCACGCCCACATTGATGGGTGAATGAAGCCACGCCCCCTCATTGAGGGATGAATGGGAGATGCGTTGTAACAGTTACAACAATAGAAACACTTTGAATAGATAAATGGATCATTTATTGCTGCAGATCTGTATGTTACACCTCAAAGAGGGACCAATGAGAACAAGGAGGGACAGGGGGACATGGACTCAAAAGAGGGACACTCCCTCCAAATCAGGGACACTTGGGAGGTATGGCAAATGTGTCCTAATTACTAAAGACCCTGTGCACACTCATTCTACAGCAACAATGGTTAACTAAAAAGGACTTTCAGTTAACATAGGTGTCAGGGGTCGGGCCTATCGGCAATAGGGCCAGTATGATATTTCATTTTAATTCTTGATGCCAGGTCCCCTTTAACATTCCATGGTTGTAGCCGATGTCACCTTATCCCCCAGCAACACCTGGTAACACAAGCTTTTCAGTAAGGAGGGTTAACACTGCTCTCTGAAAGGGCCCCTGGGCACAAAATCTGGTGGAGGCGCCAGATACAGTATAAGTAACCAAGTAACTGATTGGTGGTTGTCTGGTCCCCGCCCACTTACTGGAAGGTCAGATCCGGTCCCTTGTGCCCCCCTTGTGCGGGTGCCTGCTGCTCGGGAACTCCTGCTTTGCCATTCTGGGTGGGGGGTAGTGTAGTCACCCGGCTGGTTCCCTGCATTGAGCTGCCAGCGGCTGTGCTTGGTGGATTATGTGCAGTGACAGCTACATATATGTCATGTGATGTGCCTCCTGCAGCCAATAAAGGAGAGAGCCTGCTCCCTTATGACTGGAATAATAGGCTCACACTAACTCACCTAGCCATGTTCCAATGGTGCATGTGCAGGCCACGGCCCCTCTATACCTAGGTGCATGAATAGCTTCTGTGGGTATGTGCACCAGGTAAAGGTGAGCAGGAATGGGGCTGGCAGTGGGCTCAGCTCCGTTCAGCTCGCTAGCTGCCATGATGATGTCACAGTGGCTTGCAGAGCTGGATGGATCCAAGCACACTGATTGGCTGAGCATCCCATACCTGCGCCATGGGAGCGCTGGAAAGGTTAGTTTTTTCTGTGATCTGTGGGGATACGCACAGCTGATTTGGGACGCACCCAGGAGAGTAAAAATCATGAGAAATTGTACAATATTAAAAATCCATAGAAACATATCAGCTAATGAGAAGAGGGGTCACAGGGGTGAGATTCAGCAGGTTCTGTTTCTCCTCGGTTCTGCAGAACCAGTTGTTAAAGTGGACTATCCTGGGTTTTAGTCTTGGTCCCAATCAGGGATGCCCCACTGTGCAAAACCCCCCCAGGTCGCCCGATCTCACTTACCCTTGGTCCTACGTCACATGCGCAGCCTCTCGTCTAATCAGTGCACTCGGATCCTCTCCCGCCCCTTCATCCAAGAGATCGTCTAAAGCGAGTAGATTCGAGGAACCATGGCAGCTGCATCCCCCAATACCCTTTAACAGGTAGCGTGCCCGTGCCGGCCATTCACAAAATGCCTGGTGCGGGCGCGCACCCTGCTAAAGGGATAGCGGGGATGTGGCCGCTGCTCACACATTTACTATTGGACTGGGAAAGAAGGTGAGTATTCGAGCGTGGAGGGTGGAGCAAATATATCTGCCTGAAACATGTCTCTCACTGTCATGATCTGGTCACACTGAGCTGACAGGCTGCAATCTCTGCCTGCACCATGTCTCTCACTGTCATGATCTGGTCACACTGATCTGACAGGCTGCAATCTCTGCCTGCAACACATCTCTCACCGTCGTAATCTGGTCACGCTGAGCTGACAGGCTGCAATCTCTGCCTGCAACACATCTCTCACTGTCATGATCTGGTCACACTGAGCTGACAGGCTGCAATCTCTGCATGCACCGTGTCTCTCACTGTCATGATCTGGTCACACTGAGCTGACAGGCTGCAATCTCTGCCTGCACCGTGTCTCTCACTGTCATGATCTGGTCACGCTGAGCTGACAGGCTGCAATCTCTGCCTGCAACACATCTCTCACTGTCATAATCTGGTCACACTGAGCTGACAGGCTGCAATCTCTGCCTGCAACACATCTCTCACTGTCATAATCTGGTCACACTGAGCTGACAGGCTGCAATCTCTGCCTGCAACACATCTCTCACTGTCATAATCTGGTCACACTGAGCTGACAGGCTGCAATCTCTGCCAGCAACACATCTCTCATTGTCATACTCTGGTCACACTGAGCTGACAGGCTGCAATCTCTGCCTGCAACATGTCCCTCACTGTCATAATCTGGTCACACTGAGCTGACAGGCTGCAATCTCTGCCTGAAACATGTCTCGCACTGTCATAATCTGGTCACACTGATCTGACAGGCTGCAATCTCTGACTGTAACATGTCTCCCACTGTCATGATCTGGTCACACTGATCTGACAGGCTGCAATCTCTGCCTGCAACACATCTCTCACTGTCATAATCTGGTCACACTGAGCTGACAGGCTGCAATCTCTGCCAGCAACACATCTCTCACTGTCATGATCTGGTCACACTGAGCTGACAGGCTGCAATCTCTGCCTGCAACATGTTTCTCACTGTCATAATCTGGTCACACTGAGCTGACAGGCTGCAATCTCTGCCTGAAACATGTCTCGCACTGTCATAATCTGGTCACACTTAGCTGACAGGCTGCAATCTCTGCCTGCAACACATCTCTCACTGTCATAGTCTGGTCACGCTGAGCTGACAGGCTGCAATCTCTGCCAGCAACACATCTCTCACTGTCATGATCTGGTCACACTGAGCTGACAGGCTGCAACCTCTGCCTGCAACACTTCTCTCACTGTCATAATCTGGTCACACTGAGCTGACAGGCTGCAATCTCTTCCTGCACCATATCGCTCACTGTCATGATCTGGTCACACTGAGCTGACAGGCTGCAATCTCTGCCTGCACCATGTCTCTCACTGTCATGATCTGGTCACACTGAGCTGACAGGCTGCAATCTCTGCCTGCAACACATCTCTCCCTGTCATAATCTGGTCACACTGAGCTGACAGACTGCAATCTCTGCCTGCAACACATCTCTCATTGTCATAATCTGTTCACACTGAGCTGACAGGCTGCAATCTCTGCCTGCAACATGTCCCTCACTGTCATAATCTGGTCACACTGAGCTGACAGGCTGCAATCTCTGCCTGAAACATGTCTCGCACTGTCATAATCTGGTCACACTGAGCTGACAGGCTGCAATCTCTGCCTGCAACACATCTCTCACTGTCATATTCTGGTCACACTGAGCTGACAGGCTGCAATCTCTGCCAGCAACACATCTCTCACTGTCATGATCTGGTCACACAAAGCTGACAGGCTGCAACCTCTGCCTGCAACACTTCTCTCACTGTCATAATCTGGTCACACTGAGCTGACAGGCTGCAATCTCTGCCTGCAACACATCTCTCACTGTCATAGTCTGGTCACACTGAGCTGACAGGCTGCAATCTCTGCCAGCAACACATCTCGCACTGTCATGATCTGGTCACGCTGAGCTGACAGGCTGCAATCTCTGCCTGCAACACATCTCTCACTGTCATGATCTGGTCACACTGAGCTGACAGGCTGCAATCTCTGCCTGCACCATGTCTCTCACTGTCATGATATGGTCACACTGAGCTGACAGGCTGCAATCTCTGCCTGCACCATGTCTCTCACTGTCATGATCTGGTCACGCTGAGCTGACAGGCTGCAATCTCTGCCTGCAACACATCTGTCACTGTCATAATCTGGTCACACTGAGCTGACAGACTGCAATCTCTGCCTGCAACACATCTCTCATTGTCATAATCTGGTCACACTGAGCTGACAGGCTGCAATCTCTGCCTGTAACATGTCTCTCACTGTCATAATCTGGTCACACTGAGCTGACAGGCTGCAATCTCTGCCTGAAACATGTCCCGCACTGTCATAATCTGGTCACACTGATCTGACAGGCTGCAATCTCTGACTGCAACACATCTCTCACTGTCATAATCTGGTCACACTGAGCTGACAGGCTGCAATCTCTGCCTGCAACACATCTCTGACTGTCATAGTCTGGTCAAACTGAGCTGACAGGCTGCAATCTCTACCAGCAACACATCTCTCACTGTCATGATCTGGTCACACTGAGCTGACAGACTGCAATCTCTGCCTGCAACACATCTCTCATTGTCATAATCTGGTCACACTGAGCTGACAGACTGCAATCTCTGCCTGCAACACATCTCTCATTGTCATAGTCTGGTCACACTGAGCTGACAGGCTGCAATCTCTACCAGCAACACATCTCTCACTGTCATGATCTGGTCACACTGAGCTGACAGGCTGCAACCTCTGCCTGCAACACTTCTCTCACTGTCATAATCTGGTCACACTGAGCTGACAGGCTGCAATCTCTTCCTGCACCATATCGCTCACTGTCATGATCTGGTCACACTGAGCTGACAGGCTGCCATCTGCTGCATTAGCTGCAGTGCAAGAGGATAATACAGATTGCTGAAAATCTTGGATTTACTGATTTACTGGACTACAAGGTATGGACCATGATCCATTGATATACCCTGAGAATTTATGAGTAAGACGGGTAGTCTGGAGATTTAAGTGGATGTGGATGAGCTTTTGAAATTGGTGATTCAGCAACACTGGGAGGAGATCCATTTAATAACCACTCTGGCTTTGCTACGATGTCATTCTGGTAAGGATCTGCACATAAGGGGTGATGCACACAGAAGATTAAAAAGCAAGCACTTTGGGAAGTGGATGTTAGAAGATTACACCTGTTCCATAGTCTTTCACAATTAAATTGTTGGACTATTTTATGTTTGGACTATTATATGTTTGGATACTCTGCTACCCATTAGTGAGTTAGTGGAGTAATTTAATCTAAAAACAGTTAGCTCTGTGTTTTTTTGTTCACAGGCTGCAATCTCTGCCTGCACCTTGTCTCTCACTGTCCTGATCTGGTCACACTGAGCTGACAGGCTGCAATCTCTGCCTGCAACACATCTCTCACTGTCATAATCTGGTCACACTGAGATGACAGACTGCAATCTCTGCCTGCAACACATCTCTCATTGTCATAATCTGGTCACACTGAGCTGACAGGCTGCAATCTCTGCCTGCAACATGTCCCTAATTGTCATAATCTGGTCACACTGAGGTGACAGGCTGCAATCTCTGACTGCAACATGTCTCCCACTGTCATGATCTGGTCACACTGAGCTGACAGGCTGCAATCTCTGCCTGCAACACATCTCTCACTGTCATAATCTGGTCACAATGAGCTGACAGGCTGCAATCTCTGCCTGCAACACATCTCTGACTGTCATAGTCTGGTCACACTGAGCTGACAGGCTGCAATCTCTGCCTGCAACACATCTCTGACTGTCATAGTCTGGTCACACTGAGCTGACAGGCTGCAATCTCTGCCTGAAACATGTCTCGCACTGTCATAATCTGGTCACACTGATCTGACAGGCTGCAATCTCTGCCTGCAACACATCTCTGACTGTCATAGTCTGGTCACACTGAGCTGACAGGCTGCAATCTCTGCCTGCAACACTTCTCTCACTGTCATAATCTGGTCACACTGAGCTGACAGGCTGCAATCTCTTCCTGCACCATATCGCTCACTGTCATGATCTGGTCACACTGAGCTGACAGGCTGCAATCTCTTCCTGCACCATATCGCTCACTGTCATGATCTGGTCACACTGAGCTGACAGGCTGCAATCTCTGCCTGCACCATGTCTCTCACTGTCATGATCTGGTCACACTGAGCTGACAGGCTGCAATCTCTGCCTGCAACACATCTCTCACTGTCATAATCTGGTCACACTGAGCTGACAGACTGCAATCTCTGCCTGCACCATGTCTCTCACTGTCATGATCTGGTCACACTGAGCTGACAGGCTGCAATCTCTGCCTGCAACACATCTATCACTGTCATAATCTGGTCACACTGAGCTGACAGACTGCAATCTCTGCCTGCAACACATCTCTCGTTGTCATAATCTGGTCACACTGAGCTGACAGGCTGCGATCTCTGCCTGCAACATGTCCCTCACTGTCATAATCTGGTCACACTGAGCTGACAGGCTGCAATCTCTGCCTGAAACATGTCTCGCACTGTCATAATCTGGTCACACTGATCTGACAGGCTGCAATCTCTGCCTGCAACACATCTCTCACTGTCATATTCTGGTCACACTGAGCTGACAGGCTGCAATCTCTGCCAGCAACACATCTCTCACTGTCGTGATCTGGTCACACAAAGCTGACAGGCTGCAACCTCTGCCTGCAACACTTCTCTCACTGTCATAATCTGGTCACACTGAGCTGACAGGCTGCAATCTCTGCCTGCAACACATCTCTCACTGTCATAGTCTGGTCACACTGAGCTGACAGGCTGCAATCTCTGCCAGCAACACATCTCGCACTGTCATGATCTGGTCACGCTGAGCTGACAGGCTGCAATCTCTGCCTGCACCATGTCTCTCACTGTCATGATATGGTCACACTGAGCTGACAGGCTGCAATCTCTGCCTGCACCATGTCTCCCACTGTCATGATCTGGTCACACTGAGCTGACAGGCTGCAATCTCTGCCTGCAACACATCTCTCACTGTCATGATCTGGTCACACTGAGCTGACATGCTGCAATCTCTGCCTGCAACACATCTCTCACTGTCATGATCTGGTCACACTGAGCTGACAGGCTGCAATCTCTGCCTGCAACACTTCTCTCACTGTCATAATCTGGTCACACTGAGCTGACAGGCTGAAATCTCTTCTTGCACCATATCGCTCACTGTCATGATCTGGTCACACTGAGCTGACAGGTTGCAACCTCTGCCTGCAACACATCTCTCACTGTCATAATCTGGTCACACTGAGCTGACAGACTGCAATCTCTGCCTGCAACATTTCTCTCGCTATCATGATCTGTTCACACAAAGCTGACAGGCTGCAATCTCTGCCTGCAACATGTCTCTCACTGTCATAATCTGGTCACACTGAGCCTGTCAGCTCAGTGTGACCAGATCATGACAGTGAGAGACATGGTGCATGCAGAGATTGCAGACTGTCAGATCAGTGTGACCAGATCCTGACAGTGATGCCTTGGGGCATCCTGAATTGGAATGCCTCCCTGTGTGAAACCCCACCAGACCCCCCCCCCCCCCGGAACACTCACTTTCTCCCAGGGCCCTTACCACATCTCTGCGTTGCTGCCGCATCTCTGCTCGCCTCTAGCCGTGTCCGTGCTCGCGCCCGGCCTTTCTCCCGATTTGCAACCCGCATTGAGAGACACCCCAAAAAGCCAGAGTCGGGTGTGTTATGTCTGTTGTGTGTTGTGTCTTTATCATTGACTTAGAAATGTACTGCAAGTAGAGCTGAGCAGACCGATTCAGACAAATCCATATTCACTCCAAATTGCAGGGAAAATGGATTTGGTACAAATCTGATTTTCTTGGGATTCCTGCCAATCATTTTTTCCCTGAAATAGTTAAAAACCCAATAAACTCACCTCCACCCAGTGGGAAAGGGGACACAGATCCTCCACCCGGCACTGGGCTCTTGCTGCTCCCTGCTGCAGGGAGGGACAACTTATAGACAGGGAGTGAGCTGGGAATGCCCTTCATGTCCCGTGTCTCACAATGAAATTAGCAGGAGTAGGCTTATCGTTTCTGGGGCCCCATGCAAAGTCTCTTTCTGTATCCTCCCTTATACCCTAATAGATTGTAAGCTCTTCTCCTTCTGTATCCTCCCTTATGTAAGGGGCAGTTGTGGCCTAGAGAAGGGGCAGTTGTGGCCTAGAGATAAGGGAGCGGACTTGCAACCGGAGGGTGGCAGGTTCGAATCCTGGTCCTGGAACATGACTGAAGTGCTCTTGAGCAAGGCACCTAACCCCCCCAACTGCTCCCCGGGCGCCGTTATTAGGGCAGCCCACCGCTCCAGACATGTGTACACTCACTGCACGGATGGGTTAAATGCGGAGGACGAATTCCTATGTGTGCCCAAGCATACAATGGCCATCTATGCATTAAAAATTAAAAAAAAAAATAAAAATTATACCCTAATAGATTGTAAGCTCTTCTCCTCCTGTATCCTCCCTTATACCCTAATAGAGTGTAAGCTCTTCTCCTTCTGTATCCTTCCTTATACCCTAATAGAGTGTAAGCTCTTCTCCTCCTGTATCCTCCCTTATACCCTAATAGAGTGTAAGCTCTTCTCCTCCTGTATCCTCCCTTATACCCTAATAGAGTGTAAGCTCTTCTCCTTCTGTATCCTTCCTTATACCCTAATAGAGTGTAAGCTCTTCTCCTTCTGTATCCTCCCTTATACCCTAATAGATTGTAAGCTCTTCTCCTTCTGTATCCTACCTTATACCCTAATAGATTGTAAGCTCTTCTCCTCCTGTATCCTCCCTTATACCCTAATAGAGTGTAAGCTCTTCTCCTTCTGTATCCTTCCTTATACCCTAATAGAGTGTAAGCTCTTCTCCTCCTGTATCCTCCCTTATACCCTAATAGAGTGTAAGCTCTTCTCCTCCTGTATCCTCCCTTATACCCTAATAGAGTGTAAGCTCTTCTCCTCCTGTATCCTCCCTTATACCCTAATAGAGTGTAAGCTCTTCTCCTCCTGTATCCTCCCTTATACCCTAATAGATGGTTAAGGTGGGAGGAGGTGTGTGAGTGAGCTCTGCAGGTGCTGTGAATGTCTGGCTCTAGCCCAGGGCCTGGCTGCCTTGGGTGGGGTCGCTCCCCAGGTGAGCTCCAGGCTTCTGGGTCTGAATCTGGAGTCCATGTTAGAGACCCTCTGGCTACTGAATATGCTGCTGACCGGCTGACCGCGGTGGATTACAATGAAGGTGGAAGAGTCTTTATGGAAGAAAGTTACAGTAAAGTAAGTGAAGCTGGAATGGAAGTGGTGGATAATAATGATGGGCCGTGTAGCAGTGTCTGTGTGCAGCATGTAATGGAGGGAGGGCGGCAGCCCCAGCAAAGTGACTGTGCTGATCCAGGCAGGGAGATCCAACAACCTGTTGTGATGGACACTCAGCAGCCAGCTCAGGCCGGCAGTGGGAAGCAGCACAAGCTGAGGAGGACATCTTTGGAAAGACTGACAATGCAGGAAAACCTGCAGCAGAATGTGTGTGTGAGCCAAGAGTCCCGGGCCCTGCGATCCAAGACCCAGCCGGCCACCGGTGACCCCATAACTGGGGGGAAATCTGCTAAATCTGCCACTGGACATAAATCTGGTAAGTTATCAGACAATGCAAATGCTGAGCTGGGGGCAAATGGCCACAAGTCTCCCAGGACTGAGGCAGCAGAGACATTCAAAGACCCAGTAGAAAAGCCAAGACACAAGGCAAGTCTTAAAGAGACAGAGCGCACCAGAACTGCAGCTTGCAGACAAAATTCCAGATTTAGTCAGCAACATGAACGACAGCCTTCTATGATGAGGCGTTACAGTCTCTAAACACACAGCTTGCTACTATTGTTAGAGACATTGAAACACTTGAGAAACAAATGGGGCCCATGGCAGAGAGATACAAGAACCAGGATCGATTTGAGGAGTCTCAGAAGCTCCTAAAACACAGACAGATACCTGAACCCAGCTCAGTCCCCCCCTCACCATCAGAACAGGAGATATCCTCACAGGAGCTGCTGTACAGGACCCCAGTGCTGCAAGATTCTGCCCCTTTCCATGATGTCAGCCAAGTACGCCAACCACCCCCAGGGGGCAGCAGTGAGCAATCCCTGAATAGCAATGAACTCTGTGTTTCACAAGGAGCCCTCCCCCAGCCTGAGAATGGATGTGATGCAGCCAGTGACACTATGGAAGTTGGGGAGACCCCCCAAAATTGCAGGCCCGAGGTCACAGCCAGGACTTAGTGACACCTCTGAACTGTCCCCCAATCGAGGAAACAAGCAAGCAAGTCCCAATGCATTGCAATCTGTTTGGGACAATGAACAGCCTGCGGTTCCTGATAGTAATGGGACTGAATCGTCTGCATGTACTAATAATGTTTTTACTCCCATAGGGATTCAGCCACAGGTAGCGGGTCCCCCAAAATCCAGACCCCGCAGTGATATTACTGGCAATGCATCTGGCCACGCTCCTCCTCAGAATTCCTGGAGCCGTGGTTCTCCATCTTTTAGCTCCGGCTTACATTACACCGGTCAGGCATTTAAGAGGAGGAACGTGGTAAGATTTAAGAATAAGGGGGCAAAGGAAGATCTGCCAGACAGGAGACATGTGATCCGGGAGCTCCTGTGTAACCAGATGGGGTTCACACCCGCAGATATCTTGGCCGTCATAAACCTCCCAGACAGGCAGGGCTACGATATAAGCTTCAAGCTCTTGGCCAGCTTGGACAGGTTCTGGAAAAGTGTGACAAAGTTTAGGGGCGCTGAGGGATGGGACCAGTTTATCCTTATCCCGGTATCAAAGCCGGGCACTGTGAGCGTTAACATCTTGTTCTGGAATGAGTCCGTCCCCCCGCAGGATATTGTGATATGGCTGAGGAGACATTGTGATATGGTGTCTGACCTGACAAAGTGTCTTGATGATGATGGGATCTGGACGGGAGGCTGGAGGGTGCTGGTGAAGCTCAGGCAGCACAGTAATGTAACTTTACATTTGCCCAACTCCTTCTTTATTGGCCGTGAGAGGGGGGGTGTGCTTCTATGCCGGTCAGCCACGCTTGTGCTTTAAGTGTGGGAAGGCCGGTCATGTGGCTGGAGTGTGTACTGTAGTGAAGTGTAACCTGTGCGGGGAGATTGGTCACACCAGCGCCATGTGTACAAATGTCCGGTGTAACTTGTGTGGTCAGATGGGTCATTACCATAAGGACTGCTCGGAGGCCTTCCATAACCTCTATAGCCAGGCTGCGGAGGAGCTGGAGGCATCAGGTGAGGTTACAGAGGAGGAGGCTCTGATGTCTGGGCAGATAGTAACAAGGCCAGGGTCTGAGACAACTGAGATAAGAGATCAGACAGATGTAACCCCACAGCCTGTGGCCACCATCCCACGGCCAGCACCGGGGCAAGCTGATAGCCCATCTTCCCCTGTAGCCCCTTCCCCTGCTATGGCCCATTGCCCTGCTCCAGCCTCTTCTGCAGATAGTAAAGCCCCTGGTGATAAGAGAAAGAAGAAAAAAGACAAGTCCACCCACAGACCGGAGGGCGCATGGTCCTTAGTCCAAAAGCCAGGGAAAAAGCCCAAGGGCAGAACAGATACAGCAGTGACAGTTACATCCAACCGATATAACATACTGTCTGAGTCAGGTGCAGATATTTCTGGGCACGATACTATGGAGCTGGAGCAAGAGTTAAAGCGTATAGCCAGAGAATGTAACTCGGGGTCAGAGGAGGACCCACCGACTAAGAAAAAGTCACCAGCAGCTATAGACCCGATAGACTCTGATATGGAAGTGACTGGCAGGCAGGACGACTCTGATGATTCAGATCTATGATGGTGTTTAATGTGTTACTGCTCTACATAATGATGGCACCTAACCCCTGATCTGTAACCTGATGTATCTGCACTGAGTAATCATTAAGAGTATAGACACGATAGATAATGTATAGTATGTAGTATTCTGCTGTGTTATGTTTATTGTATACAAGTATACGTTATCTTTATATTATGTATTAATGCTGATTAGCTGAGTTTTTGTTTGTTTGTTTACCAATAAAAATTCCCTTATACCCTAATAGAGTGTAAGCTCTTCTCCTCCTGTATCCTCCCTTATACCCATATAGAGTGTAAGCTCTTCTCCTTCTGTATCCTCCCTTATACCCTAATAGAGTGTACGCTCTTCTCCTCCTGTATCCTCCCTTATACCCTAATAGAGTGTAAGCTCTTCTCCTTCTGTATCCTCCCTTATACCCTAATAGAGTGTACGCTCTTCTCCTCCTGTATCCTCCCTTATACCCTAATAGAGTGTAAGCTCTTCTCCTCCTGTATCCTCCCTTATACCCTAATAGAGTGTAAGCTCTTCTCCTTCTGTATCCTCCCTTATACCCTAATAGAGTGTACGCTCTTCTCCTCCTGTATCCTCCCTTATACCCTAATAGAGTGTAAGCTCTTCTCCTTCTGTATCCTCCCTTATACCCTAATAGAGTGTAAGCTCTTCTCCTTCTGTATCCTCCCTTATACCCTAATAGAGTGTAAGCTCTTCTCCTTCTGTATCCTCCCTTATACCCTAATAGAGTGTAAGCTCTTCTCCTTCTGTATCCTCCCTTATACCCTAATAGAGTGTAAGCTCTTCTCCTCCTGTATCCTCCCTTATACCCTAATAGAGTGTAAGCTCTTCTCCTTCTATATCCTCCCTTATACCCTAATAGATCGTTAAGGTGGGAGGAGGTGTGTGAGTGAGCTCTGCAGGTGCTGTGAATGTCTGGCTCTAGCCCAGGGCCTGGCTGCCTTGGGTGGGGTCGCTCCCCAGGTGAGCTCCAGGCTTCTGGGTCTGAATCTGGAGTCCATGTTAGAGACCCTCTGGCTACTGAATATGCTGCTGACCGGCTGACCGCGGTGGATTATAATGAAGGTGGAAGAGTCTTTATGGAGGAAAGTTACAGTAAAGTAAGTGAGGCTGGAATGGAAGTGGTGGATAATAATGATGGGCCGTGTA
This sequence comes from Gastrophryne carolinensis, assembly GCA_027917425.1. Taxonomy (NCBI): domain Eukaryota; kingdom Metazoa; phylum Chordata; class Amphibia; order Anura; family Microhylidae; genus Gastrophryne; species Gastrophryne carolinensis. The sequence goes on along the minus strand of CM051240.1, from coordinate 6,403,350 downwards.
GCAGTGTCTGTGTGCAGCATGTAATGGAGGGAGGGCGGCAGCCCCAGCAAAGTGACTGTGCTGATCCAGGCAGGGAGATCCAACAACCTGTTGTGATGGACACTCAGCAGCCAGCTCAGGCCGGCAGTGGGAAGCAGCACAAGCTGAGGAGGACATCTTTGGAAAGACTGACAATGCAGGAAAACCTGCAGCAGAATGTGTGTGTGAGCCAAGAGTCCCGGGCCCTGAGATCCAAGACCCAGCCGGCCACCGGTGACCCCATAACTGGGGGGAAATCTGCTAAATCTGCCACTAGTCATAAATCTGGGAAGTTATCAGACAATGCAAATGCTGAACTGGGGGCAAATGGCCACAAATCTCCCAGGACTGAGGCAGCAGAGACATTCAAAGACCCAGCAGAAAATCCAAGGCGCAAGGCAAGTCTTAAAGAGACAGAGCGCGCACCAGAACTGCAGCTTGCAGACAAAATTCCAGATTTTGTCAATAAAATGAACAACTTAAGAGTAACCAGGACACAACTGCAAGGACAAATAGAGGGATTAAATGAACTAAAGGCAGCAAACCCCCAGATCGCAGCCATCCATGATGGGGTATTAGGGAATTGCCGCACACAGCTTGCTATAGTTGTTAGAGACATTGAGACGCTTGAGAAACAAATGGGGCCCATGGCAGAGAGATACAAGAACCTGGATCGGTTTGAGGAGTCTCAGAATTTCCTAAAACACAGACAGATACCTGAACCCAGCTCAGTACCCCCCTCACCATCAGAGCAGAAGATATCCTCACAGGAGCTGCTGTACAGGACCCCAGTGCTGCAAGATTCTGCCCCTTTTCCTGATGCCAGACAAGTAAGCCAACCACCCCCAGGGGGCAGCAGTGAGCAATCCCTGAATGTCTCCAGCAATGGACTCTGTGTATCACAAGGCGCCCTCCCCCAGCCTGAGAATGGATGTGATGCAGCCAGTGACACTATGGAAGTTGGAGAGACCCCCCAAATTGCAAGTTTGGGGTCACAGCTGGGACATAGTGACACCTCTGAACTGTCCCCCAATCGAGGAAACAAGCAAGCAAGTCCCAATGCATTGCAATCTGTTTGGGACAATGAACAGCCTGCTGTTCCTGATAGTAATGGGACTGAATCGTCTGCATGCACTAATAATGTTTTTCCTCCCACAGGTGTTCAGCCACAGGTAGCCGGTCCCCCACAATCCAGACCACGCAGTGATAATACTGGCAATGAATCTGGCCACGCTCCTCCTCAGAATGCCTGGAGCCGTGGTGCCCCATCTTTTAGCCCCGGCTTACATTACACCGGTCAGGCTTTTAAGAGGAGGAACGTGGTAAGATTTAAGAATAAGGGGGCAAAGGAAGATCTGCCAGACAGGAGACATGTGATCCGGGAGCTCCTGTGTAACCAGATGGGGTTCACACCCGCAGATATATTGGCCGTCATAAACCTCCCGGACAGGCAGGGCTAAGATATAAGCTTCAAGCTCATGGCCAGCTTGGATAGGTTCTGGGCAAGTGTGACAAAGTTTAGGGGCGCTGAGGGATGGGACCAGTTTATCCTTATCCCGGTATCAAAGCCAGGCACTGTGAGCGTTAATATCTTGTTCTGGAATGAGTCCGTCCCCCCGCAGGATATCGTGATATGGCTGAGGAGACATTGTGATATGGTGTCTGACCTGACAAAGTGTCTTGATGATGATGGGATCTGGACGGGAGGCTGGAGGGTGCTGGTGAAGCTCAGGCAGCACAGTAATGTAACTTTACATTTGCCCAACTCCTTCTTTATCGGCCGTGAGAGGGGGGTGTGTTTCTATGCCGGTCAGCCCCGCTTGTGCTTTAAGTGTGGGAAGGCCGGTCATGTGGCCGGAGTGTGTACTGTAGTGAAGTGCAACCTGTGCGGGGAGATTGGTCACACCAGCGCCATGTGCACAAATGTCCAGTGTAACTTGTGTGGCCAGATGGGTCATTACCATAAAGTGGACCATCACCCTCCTGTGATCGGCCCGGGAATCTATAAGATTCCCGGGCCGATCACCTCCCTCCCCGCGGGACATCCGAGATCGGGATGTCCCGCGGTGAGGGACCCCCCCAAAAACTCACCTCATTGGCGGCGGCGGCATTCGCCGCCGCCTCCCACGCGCTCCTCTAGACGCGCGCGCGCCCGCGCCGGCCGTTTGTGAATGGCCGGCGCGGGCGCGCGCCCTGTCAGAGCGACGTGCGGGAGGCGGCGGCGGGCGCACTGTCTTGTCTGCCGCTTGTCCGTGAGCGTGGTGAGGTGAGTTTTTCGGGGTTCTGGGGGGTTTTACACAGCGGGACACCCCTAATCGGGGTGCCCCCCTGAAGTGGACCAAAACCCAGGATAGTCAAAATCCTGGGTGTTGGTCCACTATAAGGACTGCTCGGAGGCCTTCCATAACCTCTATAGCCAGGCTGCGGAGGAGCTGGAGGCATCAGGTGAGGTTACAGAGGAGGAGGCTCTGATGTCTGGGCAGATAGTAACAAGGCCAGGGTCTTAGACAACTGAGATAAGAGATCAGACAGGTGTAACCCCACAGCCTGTGGCCACCATCCCACGGCCAGCACCGGAGCAAGCTGATAGCCCATCTTCCCCTGTAGCCCCTTCCCCTGGTATGGCCCATTGCCCTGCTCCAGCCTCTTCTGGAGATAGTAAAGTCCCTGGTGATAAGAGAGGGAAAAAAAAAGACAAGTCCACCCGCAGACCAGAGGGCGCATGGTCCTTAGTCCAAAAGCCAGGGAAAAAGCCCAAGGGCAGAACAGATACAGCAGTGACAGTTACATCAAACCGATATAACATACTGTCTGAGTCAGGTGCAGATATTTCTGGGCACGATACTATGGAGCTGGAGCAAGAGTTAAAGCGTATAGCCAGAGAATGTGACTCAGGGTCAGAGGAGGACCCACCGACTAAGAAAAATTCACCAGCAGCTATAGACCCTATAGACTCTGATATGGAAGTGACTGGCAGGCAGGACGACTCTGATGATTCAGATCTATGATGGTGTTTAATGTGTTACTGCTCTAAATAATGATGGCACCTAACTAGAGATGAGCGAGTAGTGAAATATTCGAAATTTAGAATTTCGATTCGAATAGACCGCGTTACTCGACTACTCGACCGATTATCGAATCCCATTATAGTCTATGGGAAAAAAATGCTCGCCACTTGGAAATCTCAATTCGACCACTTGGAGGTCACCAAGTCCACCCTGAAACATCAGAAAATGATGCCAACACTGCTGGAATGCAACTGGGACAGCCGGAGGAAGCATTTCTGGGTGCATATAACGCGCCCAAGTCGCACTATTATGCCACTATCACAGCCACTCAACAATACACTCCAAACACAATATAACTTCTACGTAAAGTGAGACAAGACAAGGAAACCTTCTTTCATCTACATTGCCATGGACAAGCCAAACTGTACAAAAAAGAAGAACAAAATTCTGCACCCCTTAAAATCACGTTGCCTAATGACAACCACAGATGGCATAGGCAAGGGGGAAAACAAATAGACCCCACCCCTAATTGTCATTGTGTGTGTGTGTGTGTGTGTGTGTGTGTGTGTGAGATGTGGTCAGACATGTCCTCTTGTGTCATTGTGTCACCCCAGCAGTAAGGGAAGCTTACAGGAGGAGGTTTGTTACATTGTGTTACCCCAGCAGTAAGGGAAGCTTACAGGAGGAGGTTTGTTACATTGTGTCACCCCAGCAGTAAGGGAAGCTTACAGGAGGAGGTTTGTTACAGTGTGTCACCCCAGCAGTAAGGGAAGCTTACAGGAGGAGGTTTGTTACAGTGTGTCACCCCAGCAGTCAGGGAAGCTTACAGGAGGAGGTTTGTTACAGTGTGTCACCCCAGCAGTCAGGGAAGCTTACAGGAGGAGGTTTGTTACAGTGTGTTACCCCAGCAGTAAGGGAAGCTTACAGGAGGAGGTTTGTTACATTGTGTCACCCCAGCAGTAAGGGAAGCTTACAGGAGGAGGTTTGTTACAGTGTGTCACCCCAGCAGTAAGGGAAGCTTACAGGAGGAGGTTTGTTACAGTGTGTCACCCCAGCAGTAAGGGAAGCTTAAAGGAGGAGGTTTGTTACAGTGTGTCACCCCAGCAGTAAGGGAAGCTTAGAGCTGAGACCTCTTAAAAATTGTGTGGAGGCCCAAGAGCTGAGACCTCTTAAAAATTGTGTGGAGGCCCAAGAGCTGAGACCTCTTGAAAATTGTATTAAGGCCCAAGAGCTGAGACCTCTTAGAAATTGTGTGGAGGCCCAAGAGCTGAGACCTCTTAAAAATTGTGTGGAGTCCCAAGAGCTGAGACCTCTTAAAAATTGTGTGGAGGCCCAAGAGCTGAGACCTCTTAAAAATTGTGTGGAGGCCCAAGAGCTGAGACCTCTCAAACATTGTGTGGAGTCCCCGAAGCTGAGACCTCTTAAAAATTGTGTGGAGGCCCAAGAGCTGAGACCTCTTGAAAATTGTATTAAGGCCCAAGAGCTGAGACCTCTTAGAAATTGTGTGGAGGCCCAAGAGCTGAGACCTCTCAAACATTGTGTGGAGTCCCAAGAGCTGAGACCTCTTGAAAATTGTATTAAGGCCCAAGAGCTGAGACCTCTTAGAAATTGTGTGGAGGCCCAAGAGCTGAGACCTCTTGAAAATTGTATTAAGGCCCAAGAGCTGAGACCTCTTAGAAATTGTGTGGAGGCCCAAGAGCTGAGACCTCTTAGAAATTGTGTGGAGGCCCAAGAGCTGAGACCTCTTGAAAATTGTATTAAGGCCCAAGAGCTGAGACCTCTTAGAAATTGTGTGGAGGCCCAAGAGCTGAGACCTTTCAAACATTGTGTGGAGTCCCAAGAGCTGAGACCTCTTAAAAATTGTGTGGAGGCCCAAGAGCGGAGACCTATTAAAAATTGTGTGGAGGCCCAAGAGCTGAGACCTCTTAAAAATTGTGTGGAGGCCCAAGAGCTGAGACCTCTCAAACATTGTGTGGAGTCCCAAGAGCTGAGACCTCTTAAAAATTGTGTGGAGGCCCAAGAGCTGAGACCTGTTAACAATTGATTGTATTAAGCCCAAGAGGTGAGCCATAATTTTTTTTATTAATACAGCAATTCTACGGCGGTTAAGGAGGAGGAGGAGGAGGAGGAGGAGGAAATGGCACTTCATACAGATGGCACTTCACTCTTGGCTGCTTTCCACTGTTGTACAAGCAAAGTCCGGGTCAATCCACTTGCTGTTCATTTTGATTAGCGTCAGCCTGTCGGCACTGTCGGTTGACAGGCGGCTGCGCTTATCGGTTATAATGCCCCCGGCTGCGCTGAACACCCTTTCTGATAGCACGCTGGCGGCAGGGCAGGCAAGCACCTCCAAGGCGTACAGGGACAGTTCCAGCCACGTGTCCAACTTGGAGACCCAGTAAGTGTAGGGTGCCGAGGGATCGGGGAGGACAGGGGTGTGGTCTGCCAGGTAGTCCCGCAACATCCGCCGATACTTGTCCCTCCTGCTGATAGCGGGCCCCGCAGTGATGGAAGTTGCACGAGGGGGTGACATGAACGTGTCCCACACCTTGGAGAGTGTTCCCCTGGTGGCTGTGGGTCTGATCGATGTTGTCAGACTCTGGGAGACACTCTCCTCTCTGCCGCCAGCGATGCTGGGTGGGAAAATCTGCATCATGTTCTGCAAGAGTTCCCTCTGGTATTCCAGTAATCGATTCGTCCTCTCCTCTACCGGAATAAAAGAGGAGAAGTTATCTTTATACCGGGGGTCCAGGAGTGCGAAGACCCAGTATAGTTTGTTCTCCAATATCCGGACAACACGTATGTCCCGGGAAAAGCAGCCCAGCATGAAGTCAGCCATGTGTGCCAGACTCTGAGTAGGCATGATGTCACTGCCCCCACCAGAAGGATCATTTTCCATTTCCTCCTCTTCCTCCTCCTCTCCGCCCCATCCGCGCTGAACCAATGGGACGCACACAGCCTGACTGCTACCCTCGCCGCCAGCATCCTCTTCCACAGCCACCTCCACGTTGTCCTCCTCCTCCTCCTGCAACTGCCACCGAGCAGCAGACAAAAGTGTGGTCTGACTGTCTACCTGCGTTGCGTCTCCTCCTACCCCCGTCTCCTCTGTGTGCAATGCGTTCTCCCTTATTGCGATGAGCGATTCTTTAAGGACGCATAGGAGCGGGATGGTTATGCTCACTATAGCGTCCTCGCTGCTGACCTTCTTAGTGGACTCCTCAAAGATACGCAATACATCGCATATGTCTGCCATCCATGGCCACTCGTGGTTGGCAAACTGAGGGAGCTGAGTTGGATGCACGCGTGGATGCATCATCTGGTACTCCATCAATGCTTTCTGCTGCTCACACACCCTGGCCAACATGCAATAGGTGGAATTCCAGCGAGTGGGCAGGTCGCACAACAGCCGATGTTGAGGCAAATGGAGGCGGTGCTGGATTTTTTTTAAGCTAGCAGCAGCTACAGTTGACTTCCGAAAGTGAGCGCACAAGCGCCGCACTTTGACCAGTAGCTCTGCCAGGTTGGGGTAAGTCTTTAGAAACTTTTGTACTACCAAATTAAAAACGTGGGCCAGGCATGGTACGTGATTGAGTTCTGCAAGCTCCAGAGCCGCCACCAGGTTACGGCCGTTATCGCACACGACCATGCCTGGTCCTAGCTGCAGCGGCGACAGCCACATCTCTGTCTGCTGCAATATGGCGTGCCTCACCTCTGCGGCGCTGTGCTTCCTGTCGCCCAAGCTGATGAGCTTAAGCACCGCCTGCTGACGTCTCCCCGCGCCAGTGCTGCAACGCTTCCAGCTAGGGGCTGAGGGCGATGTTAAGGCAGAGGAGGAGGAGGAGGAGGAGGAAGAGGAGGGGGGTCTATCAGAACCCGTGCTGGCAATCTTGGGCGGGGGTGGTATGTAGGCCGTCCCTGTTTGCGACCCCGTCCCCGCTTCCACAACATTCACCCAGTGTGCCGTCAAAGAGATGTAGCGTCCTTGGCCGCAAGCGCTTGTCCACGAGTCGGTGGTCAAGCGGACCTTTGCGCTGACTGCGTACCTCAGGGCCTGCCTGATGTTACGCGACACGTGCTGGTGCAGGGCGGGGACGCCACACCGGGAAAAATAGTGGCGGCTAGGGACGGAATAGCGAGGTGCGGCAGCCGCCATCAGGTCGCGGAAGGCCTGCATCTCCACAAGCCCTCTCCAGGGCCAGCAGTTTTGAGATGAGGCAGGTTAAGGCTTGGGCTTGGGGGTGACTGGAGGCGTACTTCCGCCTGCGGTTGAACGCCTGCGAGATGGACAGTTGATGGGACGAGGAGATGGAAGGTGCAGACGAAGATGCGGGGGAAGGGGGGGCTGAAGGAGAAGGCCCCAAAGTAGCCGAGGCAGAGGCAGATGTGGAGGTGTCCCTGTATACTGGCTATACAGCCGTATACTGCCAGAAGGTGAAATGGTGCCTAATACGCACTGGGTATATAACAGTGTTTTGTTGGCACAGAGGACACAAAACAGTAGTGCCAAATATAAATATATTTTTTAAGAGAACACCTGGCTATACAGCCGTATACTGCCAGAAGGTGAAATGGTGCCTATACGCACCGGGTATATAACAGGGTTTTGTTGGCACAGAGGACACAAAACAGTATTGCAAAATATAGTTTTGTATATAGGTGCTAATACACCACTGAAGTCTTTCTGTCCCTATTCCAGCAGCAGCAGCTACCCCTCACTAAAGCAGCCGTTTTGAGCAGAGTGTATATAGTTTTGTATATAGGTGGTAATACACCACTGAAGTCTTTCTGTCCCTATTCCAGCAGCAGCTACCCCTCACTAAAGCAGCCGTTTTGAGCAGAGTGTATATAGTTTTGTATATAGGTGGTAATACACCACTGAAGTCTTTCTGTCCCTATTCCAGCAGCAGCTACCCCTCACTAAAGCAGCCGTTGTGTGCAGTGTGTATATAGCTAGAATGCGCTATATACCGTTCAGCATAGTAGCCCTAATAAGGGCTCTCAATGACTCTCTTGTCTTCTGGTAGCTGGTATATATGGTGGTAAATGCGATATTCTGAGCTTCTGGGGCCCTGCCTGCCTACATATGAGCTATATACCGTTCAGCATAGTAGCCCTAATAATAAGGACTCTCAATGACTCTCTTGTCTTCTGGTAGCTGGTATATATGGTGGTAAATGCGATATTCTGAGCTTCTGGGGCCCTGCCTGCCTACATATGAGCTATATACTGTTCAGCATAGTAGCCCTAATAAGGGCTCTCAATTACTCTCTTGTCTTCTGGTAGCTGGTATATATGGTGGTAAATGCGATATTCTGAGCTTCTGGGGCCCTGCCTGCCTACATATGAGCTATATACCGTTCAGCATAGTATCCCTGCTGTGAGCGTCTATCCCTCATTAAGTTCAAGCTGCTAATGCTGACGAAGAGGAAGTGCTGAGTTTTGTAGATTCGAGGTCACATGGTTTTTCCAGCCAATGCGTCTAGACGCCGTTCTCGCGATGCCAGTGTCCTCCCAGGACCTGTCCCACCCCCCTGCATGGTGATTGGTGTAAAAAATGCGCCAGGGAAGGTGTGAGGGGAAACGAATTGTGAGTGCGCCATCGCCGCTGTACTCGATCGAAATCGAGTATGACAAATAGCGTAGTATTCGATCGAATACCGACTCGGTCGAATACTACTCGCTCATCTCTACACCTAACCCCTGATCTGTAACCTGATGTATCTGCACTGAGTAATCATTAAGAGTATAGACACGATAGATAATGTATAGTATGTAGTATTCTGCTGTGTTATGTTTATTGTATACAAGTATACGTTATCTTTATATTATGTATTAATGCTGATTAGATGAGTTTTGTTTGTTTGTTTACCAATAAAAATTCCCTTATACCCTAATAGAGTGTAAGTCTTTCTCCTTCTGTATCCTCTCTTATACCCTAATAGAGTGTAAGCTCTTCTCCTCCTGTATCCTCCCTTATACCCTAATAGAGTGTAAGCTCTTCTCCTTCTGTATCCTCCCTTATACCCTAATAGAGTGTAAGCTCTTCTACTCCTGTATCCTCCCTTATACTCTAATAGATTGTAAGCTCTTCTCCTCCTGTATCCTCCCTTATACCCTAATAGAGTGTAAGCTCTTCTTCTCCTGTATCCTCCCTTATACCCTAATAGAGTGTAAGCTCTTCTCCTCCTGTATCCTCCCTTATACCCTAATAGAGTGTAAGCTCTTCTACTCCTGTATCCTCCTTTATACCCAAATTGATTGTAACATTTTTATTGAGTAAAATCAAGCAATCATATACAATATATACAAAGTTACAATAATAAATAAATAAAATAAAATACATAATAATTAAACAAAAAGAAACAGGCCTAACAATTCAGCATATATCATAATTCTATATACAACATATATACAACCTAAAACTACACTACAAACAATTCAGCAGGAAGACTAAGAGACCCCGTCACCTGTGCACGCAGCCATTCTTCAAAAATAGATAAATAAAATATAATTGTTATAAAAATCTATGGGTGATAAGTAGGGATGAGCGAATCGATCCGGACGAACCCGGATTCGATCCGAATTTCAGGAAAAATTCGATTCGGATCGAATCCGAATTTCCTCGCGATTCGATCACTCGAAGTTTTCCTTTAACATCCATTCATTTACATTACAGGCATTCTAAGATGGCGGGCGGGACATGTCTGGACATGTATCCCGCGCCAGTGCAAGCTGGGGCAGTCACATGCAGCCTATCAGCAGCCAGCAAGCCCGGTGACGTCACACAGCGGTATTTAACGGCGGCCATCTTGCTTTTCCTCATTTCTCTATTGCATTCGTGACAGACAGACAGAACGCTGTGTAGCTGAGGCAGTTAGACAGGCTGGAGACAGGCTGGAGACAGGGACAGACAGGGACAGACAGGGACAGGCTGGAGACAGGCAGGAGACAGGCAGGAGACAGGCAGGAGACAGACAGGAGACAGACAGAAAGCCAGGGAAAGGTAGGAAAAACGGAGCTGGCTGACAGGGAGATTTTTTTTTTTCATCCAGCCTTTGTTAGCGTTTTCAGGCTGCTTATAGTAACTAACTGTGCATATATACTGAACTGATCTTAAGTCTGCTGTGAGGCATCCCATTCTGTGACTAAAGCAGCCTCTGTTTAAGACCATATAAGCATTTGCTCTAATCATATTTGAAATTAGGCCTGATAAAGACACTTTTGCTGGCCAAAGCACTACTGTACCCTGGCAGCTCGATTCCTGCCCGGGGCATCCCATTCTGTGACTAAAGCAGCCTCTGTTTAAGACCATATAAGCATTTGCTCTAATCATATTTGAAATTAGGCCTGATAAAGACACTTTTGCTGGCCAAAGCACTACTGTACCCTGGCAGCTCGATTCCTGCCCGGGGCATCCCATTCTGTGACTAAAGCAGCCTCTGTTTAAGACCATATAAGCATTTGCTCTAATCATATTTGAAATTAGGCCTGATAAAGACACTTTTGCTGGCCAAAGCACTACTGTACCCTGGCAGCTCGATTCCTGCCCGGGGCATCCCATTCTGTGACTAAAGCAGCCTCTGTTTAAGACCATATAAGCATTTGCTCTAATCATATTTGAAATTAGGCCTGATAAAGACACTTTTGCTGGCCAAAGCACTACTGTACCCTGGCAGCTCGATTCCTGCCCGGGGCATCCCATTCTGTGACTAAAGCAGCCTCTGTTTAAGACCATATAAGCATTTGCTCTAATCATATTTGAAATTAGGCCTGATAAAGACACTTTTGCTGGCCAAAGCACTACTGTACCCTGGCAGCTCGATTCCTGCCCGGGGCATCCCATTCTGTGACTAAAGCAGCCTCTGTTTAAGACCATATAAGCATTTGCTCTAATCATATTTGAAATTAGGCCTGATAAAGACACTTTTGCTGGCCAAAGCACTACTGTACCCTGGCAGCTCGATTCCTGCCCGGGGCATCCCATTCTGTGACTAAAGCAGCCTCTGTTTAAGACCATATAAGCATTTGCTCTAATCATATTTGAAATTAGGCCTGATAAAGACACTTTTGCTGGCCAAAGCACTACTGTACCCTGGCAGCTCGATTCCTGCCCGGGGCATCCCATTCTGTGACTAAAGCAGCCTCTGTTTAAGACCATATAAGCATTTGCTCTAATCATATTTGAAATTAGGCCTGATAAAGACACTTTTGCTGGCCAAAGCACTACTGTACCCTGGCAGCTCGATTCCTGCCCGGGGCATCCCATTCTGTGACTAAAGCAGCCTCTGTTTAAGACCATATAAGCATTTGCTCTAATCATATTTGAAATTAGGCCTGATAAAGACACTTTTGCTGGCCAAAGCACTACTGTACCCTGGCAGCTCGATTCCTGCCCGGGGCATCCCATTCTGTGACTAAAGCAGCCTCTGTTTAAGACCATATAAGCATTTGCTCTAATCATATTTGAAATTAGGCCTGATAAAGACACTTTTGCTGGCCAAAGCACTACTGTACCCTGGCAGCTCGATTCCTGCCCGGGGCATCCCATTCTGTGACTAAAGCAGCCTCTGTTTAAGACCATATAAGCATTTGCTCTAATCATATTTGAAATTAGGCCTGATAAAGACACTTTTGCTGGCCAAAGCACTACTGTACCCTGGCAGCTCGATTCCTGCCCGGGGCATCCCATTCTGTGACTAAAGCAGCCTCTGTTTAAGACCATATAAGCATTTGCTCTAATCATATTTGAAATTAGGCCTGATAAAGACACTTTTGCTGGCCAAAGCACTACTGTACCCTGGCAGCTCGATTCCTGCCCGGGGCATCCCATTCTGTGACTAAAGCAGCCTCTGTTTAAGACCATATAAGCATTTGCTCTAATCATATTTGAAATTAGGCCTGATAAAGACACTTTTGCTGGCCAAAGCACTACTGTACCCTGGCAGCTCGATTCCTGCCCGGGGCATCCCATTCTGTGACTAAAGCAGCCTCTGTTTAAGACCATATAACCATTTGCTCTAATCATATTTGAAATTAGGCCTGATAAAGACACTTTTGCTGGCCAAAGCACTACTGTACCCTGGCAGCTCGATTCCTGCCCGGGGCATCCCATTCTGTGACTAAAGCAGCCTCTGTTTAAGACCATATAAGCATTTGCTCTAATCATATTTGAAATTAGGCCTGATAAAGACACTTTTGCTGGCCAAAGCACTACTGTACCCTGGCAGCTCGATTCCTGCCCGGGGCATCCCATTCTGTGACTAAAGCAGCCTCTGTTTAAGACCATATAAGCATTTGCTCTAATCATATTTGAAATTAGGCCTGATAAAGACACTTTTGCTGGCCAAAGCACTACTGTACCCTGGCAGCTCGATTCCTGCCCGGGGCATCCCATTCTGTGACTAAAGCAGCCTCTGTTTAAGACCATATAAGCATTTGCTCTAATCATATTTGAAATTAGGCCTGATAAAGACACTTTTGCTGGCCAAAGCACTACTGTACCCTGGCAGCTCGATTCCTGCCCGGGGCATCCCATTCTGTGACTAAAGCAGCCTCTGTTTAAGACCATATAAGCATTTGCTCTAATCATATTTGAAATTAGGCCTGATAAAGACACTTTTGCTGGCCAAAGCACTACTGTACCCTGGCAGCTCGATTCCTGCCCGGGGCATCCCATTCTGTGACTAAAGCAGCCTCTGTTTAAGACCATATAAGCATTTGCTCTAATCATATTTGAAATTAGGCCTGATAAAGACACTTTTGCTGGCCAAAGCACTACTGTACCCTGGCAGCTCGATTCCTGCCCGGGGCATCCCATTCTGTGACTAAAGCAGCCTCTGTTTAAGACCATATAACCATTTGCTCTAATCATATTTGAAATTAGGCCTGATAAAGACACTTTTGCTGGCCAAAGCACTACTGTACCCTGGCAGCTCGATTCCTGCCCGGGGCATCCCATTCTGTGACTAAAGCAGCCTCTGTTTAAGACCATATAAGCATTTGCTCTAATCATATTTGAAATTAGGCCTGATAAAGACACTTTTGCTGGCCAAAGCACTACTGTACCCTGGCAGCTCGATTCCTGCCCGGGGCATCCCATTCTGTGACTAAAGCAGCCTCTGTTTAAGACCATATAAGCATTTGCTCTAATCATATTTGAAATTAGGCCTGATAAAGACACTTTTGCTGGCCAAAGCACTACTGTACCCTGGCAGCTCGATTCCTGCCCGGGGCATCCCATTCTGTGACTAAAGCAGCCTCTGTTTAAGACCATATAAGCATTTGCTCTAATCATATTTGAAATTAGGCCTGATAAAGACACTTTTGCTGGCCAAAGCACTACTGTACCCTGGCAGCTCGATTCCTGCCCGGGGCATCCCATTCTGTGACTAAAGCAGCCTCTGTTTAAGACCATATAAGCATTTGCTCTAATCATATTTGAAATTAGGCCTGATAAAGACACTTTTGCTGGCCAAAGCACTACTGTACCCTGGCAGCTCGATTCCTGCCCGGGGCATCCCATTCTGTGACTAAAGCAGCCTCTGTTTAAGACCATATAAGCATTTGCTCTAATCATATTTGAAATTAGGCCTGATAAAGACACTTTTGCTGGCCAAAGCACTACTGTACCCTGGCAGCTCGATTCCTGCCCGGGGCATCCCATTCTGTGACTAAAGCAGCCTCTGTTTAAGACCATATAAGCATTTGCTCTAATCATATTTGAAATTAGGCCTGATAAAGACACTTTTGCTGGCCAAAGCACTACTGTACCCTGGCAGCTCGATTCCTGCCCGGGGCATCCCATTCTGTGACTAAAGCAGCCTCTGTTTAAGACCATATAACCATTTGCTCTAATCATATTTGAAATTAGGCCTGATAAAGACACTTTTGCTGGCCAAAGCACTACTGTACCCTGGCAGCTCGATTCCTGCCCGGGGCATCCCATTCTGTGACTAAAGCAGCCTCTGTTTAAGACCATATAAGCATTTGCTCTAATCATATTTGAAATTAGGCCTGATAAAGACACTTTTGCTGGCCAAAGCACTACTGTACCCTGGCAGCTCGATTCCTGCCCGGGGCATCCCATTCTGTGACTAAAGCAGCCTCTGTTTAAGACCATATAACCATTTGCTCTAATCATATTTGAAATTAGGCCTGATAAAGACACTTTTGCTGGCCAAAGCACTACTGTACCCTGGCAGCTCGATTCCTGCCCGGGGCATCCCATTCTGTGACTAAAGCAGCCTCTGTTTAAGACCATATAAGCATTTGCTCTTATCATATTTGAAATTAGGCCTGATAAAGACACTTTTGCTGGCCAAAGCACTACTGTACCCTGCCAGCTCGATTCCTGCCCGGGGCATCCCATTCTGTGACTAAAGCAGCCTCTGTTTAAGACCATATAAGCATTTGCTCTTATCATATTTGAAATTAGGCCTGATAAAGACACTTTTGCTGGCCAAAGCACTACTGTACCCTGGCAGCTCGATTCCTGCCCGGGGCATCCCATTCTGTGACTAAAGCAGCCTCTGTTTAAGACCATATAACCATTTGCTCTAATCATATTTGAAATTAGGCCTGATAAAGACACTTTTGCTGGCCAAAGCACTACTGTACCCTGGCAGCTCGATTCCTGCCCGGGGCATCCCATTCTGTGACTAAAGCAGCCTCTGTTTAAGACCATATAAGCATTTGCTCTTATCATATTTGAAATTAGGCCTGATAAAGACACTTTTGCTGGCCAAAGCACTACTGTACCCTGCCAGCTCGATTCCTGCCCGGGGCATCCCATTCTGTGACTAAAGCAGCCTCTGTTTAAGACCATATAAGCATTTGCTCTTATCATATTTGAAATTAGGCCTGATAAAGACACTTTTGCTGGCCAAAGCACTACTGTACCCTGCCAGCTCGATTCCTGCCCGGGGCATCCCATTCTGTGACTAAAGCAGCCTCTGTTTAAGACCATATAAGCATTTGCTCTTATCATATTTGAAATTAGGCCTGATAAAGACACTTTTGCTGGCCAAAGCACTACTGTACCCTGGCAGCTCGATTCCTGCCCGGGGCATCCCATTCTGTGACTAAAGCAGCCTCTGTTTAAGACCATATAAGCATTTGCTCTAATCATATTTGAAATTAGGCCTGATAAAGACACTTTTGCTGGCCAAAGCACTACTGTACCCTGGCAGCTCGATTCCTGCCCGGGGCATCCCATTCTGTGACTAAAGCAGCCTCTGTTTAAGACCATATAACCATTTGCTCTAATCATATTTGAAATTAGGCCTGATAAAGACACTTTTGCTGGCCAAAGCACTACTGTACCCTGGCAGCTCGATTCCTGCCCGGGGCATCCCATTCTGTGACTAAAGCAGCCTCTGTTTAAGACCATATAAGCATTTGCTCTTATCATATTTGAAATTAGCCTGATAAAGACACTTTTGCTGGGCATAGCACTACTTGTCCCTGCCAGGTGTACTTACTGCTGGTTTTTAGGGCATCCCATTCTGTGACTACACCAGCCTCTATTTAAGAACCTAACCATTTGCACCTATTCTAATTGAAATTAGGCATGATAAAGACACTTTTGCTGTGCATAGTCTTACTGCTGCCTGCCAGGTGCTCTCTGGTTTTTGGGACATCCCATTCTGTAACATACCATTAGCCTCTGCATTTACTGTAAGCTGCACAGTTATTTAAAGAAATTTGGCCTGTATGAGCCTGCTAACACACTGCTGCTGTGTGCATATATACTGATCTCAAGTCAGCTTTGGGGCATCCCATTCTGTAACATACCATTAGCCTTTGCATTTACTGTAAGCTGCACATTTATTTAAAGAAATTTGGCCTGTATGAGCCTGCTAACACACTGCTGCTGTGTGCATATATACTGATCTCAAGTCTGCTTGGGGCATCCCATTCTGTAACATACCATTAGCCTTTGCATTTACTGTAAGCTGCACATTTATTTAAAGAAATTTGGCCTGTATGAGCCTGCTAACACACTGCTGCTGTGTGCATATATACTGATCTCAAGTCTGCTTGGGGCATCCCATTCTGTAACATACCATTAGCCTCTGCATTAACTGTAAGCTGCACATTTATTTAAAGAAATTTGGCCTGTATGAGCCTGCTAACACACTGCTGCTGTGTGCATATATACTGATCTCAAGTCTGCTTGGGGCATCCCATTCTGTAACATACCATTAGCCTCTGCATTAACTGTAAGCTGCACAGTTATTTAAAGAAATTTGGCCTGTATGAGCCTGCTAACACACTGCTGCTGTGTGCATATATACTGATCTCAAGTCAGCTCTGGGGCATCCCATTCTGTAACATACCATTAGCCTCTGCATTTACTGTAAGCTGCACATTTATTTAAAGAAATTTGGCCTGTATGAGCCTGCTAACACACTGCTGCTGTGTGCATATATACTGATCTCAAGTCTGCTTGGGGCATCCCATTCTGTAACATACCATTAGCCTCTGCATTAACTGTAAGCTGCACAGTTATTTAAAGAAATTTGGCCTGTATGAGCCTGCTAACACACTGCTGCTGTGTGCATATATACTGATCTCAAGTCAGCTCTGGGGCATCCCATTCTGTAACATACCATTAGCCTCTGCATTTACTGTAAGCTGCACATTTATTTAAAGAAATTTGGCCTGTATGAGCCTGCTAACACACTGCTGCTGTGTGCATATATACTGATCTCAAGTCAGCTTTGGGGCATCCCATTCTGTAACATACCATTAGCCTCTGCATTTACTGTAAGCTGCACATTTATTTAAAGAAATTTGGCCTGTATGAGCCTGCTAACACACTGCTGCTGTGTGCATATATACTGATCTCAAGTCAGCTTTGGGGCATCCCATTCTGTAACATACCATTAGCCTCTGCATTTACTGTAAGCTGCACATTTATTTAAAGAAATTTGGCCTGTATGAGCCTGCTAACACACTGCTGCTGTGTGCATATATACTGATCTCAAGTCAGCTTTGGGGCATCCCATTCTGTAACATACCATTAGCCTCTGCATTAACTGTAAGCTGCACAGTTATTTAAAGAAATTTGGCCTGTATGAGCCTGCTAACACACTGCTGCTGTGTGCATATATACTGATCTCAAGTCAGCTCTGGGGCATCCCATTCTGTAACATACCATTAGCCTCTGCATTTACTGTAAGCTGCACATTTATTTAAAGAAATTTGGCCTGTATGAGCCTGCTAACACACTGCTGCTGTGTGCATATATACTGATCTCAAGTCTGCTTGGGGCATCCCATTCTGTAACATACCATTAGCCTCTGCATTAACTGTAAGCTGCACATTTATTTAAAGAAATTTGGCCTGTATGAGCCTGCTAACACACTGCTGCTGTGTGCATATATACTGATCTCAAGTCAGCTCTGGGGCATCCCATTCTGTAACATACCATTAGCCTCTGCATTTACTGTAAGCTGCACAGTTATTTAAAGAAATTTGGCCTGTATGAGCCTGCTAACACACTGCTGCTGTGTGCATATATACTGATCTCAAGTCAGCTTTGGGGCATCCCATTCTGTAACATACCATTAGCCTCTGCATTTACTGTAAGCTGCACATTTATTTAAAGAAATTTGGCCTGTATGAGCCTGCTAACACACTGCTGCTGTGTGCATATATACTGATCTCAAGTCTGCTTGGGGCATCCCATTCTGTAACATAACATAACCTACCTACCATACTAAGCAGCTCTCTTATTTAAACTAAGCAGGCCTCTTGGAGGCTGAGTGTCCACTTTTGGGTGTGCATTTATATTCGGTTTCATATACAGTGGGGTATCCCAATTTGTAAGATAACCTACCCCAACCATGTAAACTAAATAGGCCTGTTGCAGCCTGAGTTTCTCTGCTTGCGTATGGCCTGCATTACAATCTGTCTCTTTCAATGACACTGCTGCCTGGGGTATCCCAATTTGTAAGATAACCTACCCCAACCATGTAAACTAAAGGTTACGTCCTTCCAGAAGGAAAACTTATGCCGAACACTATTTTTGTTAGGGGCATTGACCTTTGGATTGATCGGCATGAAATTATTTTTTTTTTTTCAAAGTATGGCGCTGTGAAGAAGGTCAAAATGATGTCTCATACTTGGATTATTGTTACTTTTTGTTCAGCTTGAAATATAACAGGCCACACGGGCATCCCAAGGCACATGCTATTTTAAACCTATCTGTTATACAACATAAGCGTTGATCAGGCTACTTCAGTTTGCACTTGTTTTTGACTGATTTTAATAAACCAGGCCGCAGGGCACCCCAAAGCTGCACCTTGCACCCTATCTGGTATACAACATAAGCGTTGATCAGCATCAGCTTCATTAAGCTACTTCAGTTTGCACTTCCTTTTTGACTGCTTTCATTTAACCAGGCCGCAGGGCACCCCAAAGCTGCACCTTGCACCCTACCTGTTTATACTAAATAAGCATCTACAGCCTCAGCTTTATTAAGTTATTGCATTTTGAATTGGTTTTGGTCTGCTTTAAATACACCAGGCCGCAGGGCATCCCAAACCTGCATGTTGCACCCCATCTGTTATACTAAATAAGCGTTGATCAGCATCAGCTTTATTAAGCTATTGCATTTTGCATTGGTTTTTGTACTGCTGCCAAAACACTAGCCCATATGGGCATCCCAAACCAGCACATGTCACCCTATCTGTTATACTAAATAAGCTTCTACAGGCCCTTTTTTTATTTATTTATTTTTATTTATATAGAGCTGCAATGGCTTATATTGTGAGGTTAATTTGCCATTTTGCAGCATAATATAGAGCAGCCCCTGTGTAAATCTGAGGGGCAATAGCTTATATAGTGAGGTAAATTTGCCATTTTGCTTCGTTATATAGAGCAGCCCAGTTGCCATCTAAATCAACTACTGTCCGGCCAGTACAGCTTTTCCAGGGCAAACTCTGCTAGTTGCGGGCACAAGTCAAGTTTGGCTTCCCAGCAAATCCAGTGGATCTTGAAGGTGTGTTGGCATGGTCATGTCAAGGTATGACATGACCTGCTGTTTGAGGTCCAGCTCCAGGTCTTCCTGCTTCTCATGAGTAGACTCACTATGCGGGTGTAGAAAGCTACTCACTAGCGACTGAAGACTGAGGTTGCTGCTGATGGAGCTGCTGCTGCTCCTTCCACCCCCCCAGCAGCCATGGCAGTGGAAGGTGATCGCAAAGTTCCCCTAGAGTCAGACCTGCGGGAGTATGGGCCATGGCGCAAATAGACATCGCCCAACTGACTACGTGGGATGTCTCTGTAGTAGGTCAGTTTTTCCTCCCTCTCAGTGGGCGTAAAAAATGCCCCCATTTTGTGCCGGAAGCGAGGGTCCAATAAGTTGGAGAGCCAGAAGTCTTCCCGCTGACAAATGGAGACAATTCTGCGCTCACTAGTACGCATGCATGTGAGCATGCATCGTGCCATTTGTGCAAGTGACTCGGAGGGACTACCTGTCTCCATCTCCACTGTAAACTGCCATGGTGTGTCTGGGTCCTCTGTCTCGCCTTACTCACAACCCTCTAGCTCCTGTGGCTGCACCTCCTCTCCTGTCAGATGACTAGATAAAATGGTCATTTTGTGAAACCTAAACTGTGGTTTGCTGTGCCCCACCCCCTCCTCCTCCTCCACTTCAGCCCCCACAGGCTTCATGTGGCTGTGAAATGTATGTGCCATGTCTCCAGTGCCCTGACCAGCCATGCTTTCCAACATGTGTTGTAGTACATGAAGCAGTGGAATCTCATCGTTCATCTCATAGTCCTGGCAACTGACTAATAATGTAGCTTCCTCAAAGGGCCTAAACAAACGGTCGGTGTCACGTATGAGCTGCCAATGGTTTACATTGAATTTACACAGGGGTGTCCCCCTATCCGTTTGGATCATCCAGAAATCCGTGATGGCTTTTCTCTGTTCCTATAGTGCAGTGGTCCTCAACCCTGTCCTCAAGGCCCACCAACATGTCATGTTTTTTGGATCTCCAAATAGCCAGCTCTATTGCTCTGCAGCTGCACTAATTACTCCACCTGAGCATCTTTGTGGAGATCTGCAAAGCCTGGCCTGTTGGTGGGCCTTGAGGACAGGGTTGGGGACCACTGCTATAGTGGATCCTGCATATGGAGGGTGGAATTCCAACGGGTGGAAACATCGCAAATCAGACTATGGTGGGGTACACCTTTGTGACGCTGAGGCTCAATAAGGTTGTGCTTGGTGGTGTAGGAGTGCCAGAAGTGCATGCTAACTTTCTTTCCTGTTGTTCGGATGTCTTTCAGATGGGGGCAAGACTTCAAAACTAGACTGAACACGTGTGCCATGTCAGGACGCATGACTCTGGCTTCCTTGTCGCAGCGCAAACAAGATGTTCTTCCAAGTGTCAGTCACCATGGGTCCAAATTTGCAGTTTTCGTGGATTAAGCAATGCTTTCATGGATTGAGTTCTCATTTTTAGTAGTTCCTCCCATGTGTGACTCTGATGGTCAAGGAAAACCATGTGAAGAACAGCGTGAAACCACAATCACCAAGGGGGCCTAAAAGGATATATATTGTCCACCATGAGTCTATAGTTACAGCTCTGTGCACTTTGGTACACACTGACAGGCTAAAGGACTGGCCCACCTTCTGTTCAACAACCATGCCATGTGACTCTCCACCTCGGCTCGGCACAAGCCATCAGTTCTCTGAAAGGTCCACCACTGGGTAATGCAGCAGGCTGGACTTATGGTGACGCTGTCTGAGAGGAGAAATCCCTCAGACATCAAGATTAAAAATTCCAAGAATTTTTGAGGGCTAATTATTCAGAGGCAAATGATAGCTAGTTGTTTCTGATTTAATTGCAAGGTGGAAACACACCCTCAAACAAAACTTCACTTTCGCAATACTATTGCATTTGTCTATTCATAATTTTATGTATATACACTAACTAACCTACTTTTTCTCCACAGGATGCTGCATGGAACACTGCCACATCGCTGAGTAGCTGATTTTTCCTACCAACAGTCCGCAATAATTCGCTGCTGCTGCCGCCGCCACCGCCGCAGACTCCAGGGACCCTCTTCCACTACCTCGGCTTGCAACACCTCCTCCCACGACACTCTCCTCATCACTAGTTGCCGGATAGTGGAAGAAGAGGCGAGTGTCTCCTCCACTTCTTGGCTGGGCAGTAGCTGCTGAATTTTATGATTATCAGATCTTGGATATCAGATCAATGGATAGTGGAGCTGAACCCAAAGCATAACAGGCAGACAGTTGACTGGGGGTGTCAGATGCCACTTGTGATGCAGTGGACTGCTTTTGCAGCACTTCCAGACAAAGTTGCTTCATTGGCTGACACAATGACTGGTAAAGCTGTGGAACATATGGTTGAAAAGCAAGAATAACCATTTGTTTTTATATGAAAAAGACCCTGGTTTATACAGACTTTTTTTTTCCAGAGACTGCCCTGCGTGGAAATGAATGGCGCATGGATCAGCCAAGCTTTCCTCCCAACAATGCCTGATGTATTCCAGTAGATTGATGACGGGGCCAGACCAAGAAAGATGGATCGTGCAAAACAGATTTAAGGCGCTGCTCTCAAGTTACAGACATTCCTCCGCATCGGACCACAAGTAAGTATTGATAAAAAATCCTTTACGTTACTCTTACTTTTTATTAATATTCTTCGGATAAGACGGATCAGACATGATTCCAGATTAAAAATTCCAAGAATTTTTGAGGGCTAATTAGTCAGAGGCAATGACACCTTCTTGTTTCTGATTTAATTAAAAGGTGGAAACACACCCTCAAACAAAACTTCACTTTGGCAAACTTTTGCATTTGTTTATTCATAATTTTATGTAGATATTACTAACTAAGCTACTTTTTCTCCACATGACTCTCCACAGGGTGTGATTCATCCAATTTTTGGGCTCCTGAGGCCAACCCCAGGGTCTGTTTAAAGTAATGTTTGGGCTCCTGCTGCTGCTGCTGCCAACTTCTGCCAACTCCAGGGTGTGATTCATCCAATTTTTGGGCTCCTGAGGCCAACTCCAGTGTATATTTGGGCTCCTGCTGCTGCTACTGTCAACTCCTGCCAACTCCAGGGTGTGATTCATCCAATTTTTGGGCTCCTGAGGCCAACTCCAGTGTATATTTGGGCTCCTGCTGCTGCTACTGTCAACTCCTGCCAACTCCAGGGTGTGATTCATCCAATTTTTGGGCTCCTGAGGCCAACTCCAGTGTATATTTGGGCTCCTGCTGCTGCTACTGTCAACTCCTGCCAACTCCAGGGTGTGATTCATCCAATTTTTGGGCTCCTGAGGCCAACTCCAGTGTATATTTGGGCTCCTGCTGCTGCTGCTGCCAACTCCAGGGTGTGATTCATCCAATTTTTGGGCTCCTGAAGCCAACTCCAGTGTATATTTGGGCTCCTGCTGCTGCTGCTGCCAACTCCAGGGTGTGATTCATCCAATTTTTGGGCTCCTGAAGCCAACTCCAGTGTATATTTGGGCTCCTGCTGCTGCTACTGTCAACTCCTGCCAACTCCAGGGTGTGATTCATCCAATTTTTGGGCTCCTGAGGCCAACTCCAGTGTATATTTGGGCTCCTGCTGCTGCTACTGTCAACTCCTGCCAACTCCAGGGTGTGATTCATCCAATTTTTGGGCTCCTGAGGCCAACTCCAGTGTATATTTGGGCTCCTGCTGCTGCTACTGTCAACTCCTGCCAACTCCAGGGTGTGATTCATCCAATTTTTGGGCTCCTGAGGCCAACTCCAGTGTATATTTGGGCTCCTGCTGCTGCTGCTGTCAACTCCTGCCAACTCCAGGGTGTGATTCATCCAATTTTTGGGCTCCTGAGGCCAACTCCAGTGTATATTTGGGCTCCTGCTGCTGCTACTGTCAACTCCTGCCAACTCCAGGGTGTGATTCATCCAATTTTTGGGCTCCTGAAGCCAACTCCAGTGTATATTTGGGCTCCTGCTGCTGCTGCTGTCAACTCCTGCCAACTCCAGGGTGTGATTCATCCAATTTTTGGGCTCCTGAAGCCAACTCCAGTGTATATTTGGGCTCCTGCTGCTGCTGCTGCCAACTCCTGCCAACTCCAAGGTGTGATTCATCCAATTTTTGGGCTCCTGAAGCCAACTCCAGTGTATATTTGGGCTCCTGCTGCTGCTGCTGCCAACTTCTGCCAACTCCAGGGTGTGATTCATCCAATTTTTGGGCTCCTGAGGCCAACTCCAGTGTATATTTGGGCTCCTTCTGCCCCTCATAGTGATGCCACTTCAACTCTCTGCAATTGTGCCGCTCTGCGATTCTATTAGCGATGCCTCTGATCTGCATGTGATATTTCTTCAAAGTATTATTTAACTAACCCAGCACGCATCCTGTGCGTGTTACAGCAAGGCTGAATGGTTTACAACCCTATTGAGGCTCTAGGAGGCTCAGAAATAGCCGTTTTTAATAGCGATTCGTCGCGAATTTATTCGGGTCGAAACGATTTTTGTCGGAAAATTCGGCGAATCAGTCGAATCGAATTTTTCAAAAGTTCGCTCATCTCTAGTGATAAGAGACAGAAAAGCCCACCCAGAGGGAAGTAATGAGGACTAAGGAGGCCTGATGTTCCTCCACGCCTTCATCTAGGCCCCCCGTTCCCACCTGTCCCTCTCAAGCACTCGGATCTTGCCCACCTCATGCAGGATGTCATGCACCACCACCGGGACAGGGATCTAATGCAGAGCTGGCACCGTGCATTCCACGTGAAATAGCGAATCACTAGACTAACTATATATAAAGTGTCCAAACAAAAATCCCCTCTGTTCTTGAATGCCCTGTACACCCACTCAGCATAGGAAAGCTGGGAGAAGAAGGGGGCACCGAGGGCCAACCCCACCTGTTTACACACATCTACATTAAAGGGACACCGGAGCAGGAAATGGTCCATAGTCTCCACCTCATCCTGACACTCCTCACGGAGACAAATTATCTCTGGCAGACTGCGACTCTTCCAGATCCCCCTAAGGTAGAGTTTTCCTTGGACAGAGAGCCAGGCTATATCACGGTATTTCAAAGGAATTCTTGAGGAGTTAATAAGCCTCAAACCCTCCCTCATGATGGAGCCTGGGCAATCCCTGAGGGACAATGGCTCATGAAAAGCCAGACCCAGGACCCCACTCACCTGAAGCTTCCTCGGAGTAGATCTCATGTCCTCTGCTGTCAATTGCTATTGCCGACGTATTTTCAAGCACGGGGCAACATAGGCCGGGAGCTGAGCCTGAGGAACTCGAGGGGTTTTCACCCAGCAACCATTCTCCCAGTCTTGCAGGAAGGACTTAAACAAGGACTGGAAAATACCCACCCAGCCAGGCGGGCTCTCTGCCAACATGCTTCCAAAAATATGTTTCAGAAACAAGAGAGAGAAACACACTACTCGATTGACCATCCCCAGGCCACCTTCCCGCCTGGATAGGTAAGTGACATTTCTTTTCACCAGGTTCATTTGGTTTCCCCATAACATCTTGAAAAACACACACTGGTGTAGAGAGTCCCATCTTCTTCCAGTTACATTCCACCCCAAGGTACAGCCACTGCATCATAGATAGTTGCCTGCATCGGCTACTTGCCAGTCCAGCATTCGGAGGGTACACAGAGCAGACCGTGCTTCTTACAGGACTCACTTCAAATGCGCTACTCCTTGAGCACTTCCTGGGTCTTCCCCTTTATAACTCCAGGGACCAATGGCATGAGTCGGTGGGCTATACTAATAGAAACTGTAAGGTTAACCCCTAGGTGGCAGGAAGGTACCTAGTCCCCTTTACTCCATGGATCCCTTCCAGAACTACTGTGGGGCCATAAGGTTATCCTGTTACACATGATCTGTTGGCAGACCTTGAGGAGAGGGTTGGCGCCCCTGTCTTAGGCTATGGAAGCCACTTTATCAACCTTGATGCTCCTTGCTTTGTCTGCAGGAAGAAAACATGTCCTAATGGTGGTGGATGACGTGATGGAGAGCAGTGACACCGAAAGGTCAATGCTCTTTCAGAGACAAAGAAGCCTGTTCTGCCAGTCCGACCGGCTCATTCTTATCCCCAAGTACGATAAACATAAGACAGCTTCTGCCACAATAACAAAATTCCTCGACTTTCTATCCTAGAAGTAAGTGCATACCTACCAACTTGTCAGGGTGGGAAAGAAGGATGTTTGTTAAATTAGGCCACGCCCCCTCATTGGGGGATGGATGAAGCCACGCCCCCTCATTGAGGGATAAATAGGAGATACGTTGTAACAGTTACAATAATAGAAACACTTTGAATATATAAATGAATCATTTATTGCTGCAGATCTGCGTGTTACACCTCAAAGAGGGCCAATATGTAAATGAAGCAACACCCCCTCATTGAAGGATTATGAAGCCACGCCCCCTCATCAAGGGATGGACAGGAGATAGGATGTAATAGTTACAACAATAGAAACACTTTGAATACATAAATGAATCATCTATTGCTGCAGATCTGCATGTTACACCTCAAAGACGGACAATATATAAATGAAACCACGCCCACATTGATGGGTGAATGAAGCCACGCCCCCTCATTGAGGGATGAATGGGAGATGCGTTGTAACAGTTACAACAATAGAAGCACTTTGAATAGATAAATGGATCATTTATTGCTGCAGATCTGCATGTTACACCTCAAAGAGGGACCAATGAGAACAAGGAGGGACAGGGGGACATGGACTCAAAAGAGGGACAGTCCCTCCAAATCAGGGACACTTGGGAGGTATGGGAAATGTGTCCTAATTACTAAAGACCCTGTGCACACTCATTCTACAGCAACAATGGTTAACTAAAAAGGACTTTCAGTTAACATAGGTGTCAGGGGTCGGGCCTATCGGCAATAGGGCCAGTATGATATTTCATTTTAATTCTTGATGCCAGGTCCCCTTTAACATTCCATGGTTGTAGCCGATGTCACCTTATCCCCCAGCAACACCTGGTAACACAAGCTTTTCAGTAAGGAGGGTTAACACTGCTCTCTGAAAGGGCCCCTGGGCACAAAATCTGGTGGAGGCGCCAGATACAGTATAAGTAACCAAGTAACTGATTGGTGGTTGTCTGGCCCCCGCCCACTTACTGGAAGGTCAGATCCGGTCCCTTGTGCCCCCCTTGTGCGGGTGCCTGCTGCTCGGGAACTCCTGCTTTGCCATTCTGGGTGGGGGGTAGTGTAGTCGCCCGGCTGGTTCCCTGCATTGAGCTGCCAGCGGCTGTGCTTGGTGGATTATGTGCAGTGACAGCTACATATATGTCATGTGATGTGCCTCCTGCAGCCAATAAAGGAGAGAGCCTGCTCCCTTATGACTGGAATAATAGGCTCACACTAACTCACCTAGCCATGTTCCAATGGTGCATGTGCAGGCCACGGCCCCTCTATACCTAGGTGCATGAATAGCTTCTGTGGGTATGTGCACCAGGTAAAGGTGAGCAGGAATGGGGCTGGCAGTGGGCTCAGCTCCGTTCAGCTCGCTAGCTGCCATGATGATGTCACAGTGGCTTGCAGAGCTGGATGGATCCAAGCACACTGATTGGCTGAGCATCCCATACCTGCGCCATGGGAGCGCTGGAAAGGTTAGTTTTTTCTGTGATCTGTGGGGATACGCACAGCTGATTTGGGACGCACCCAGGAGAGTAAAAATCACGAGAAATTGTACAATATTAAAAATCCATAGAAACATATCAGCTAATGAGAAGAGGGGTCACAGGGGTGAGATTCAGCAGGTTCTGTTTCTCCTCGGTTCTGCAGAACCAGTTGTTAAAGTGGACTATCCTGGGTTTTAGTCTTGGTCCCAATCAGGGATGCCCCACTGTGCAAAACCCCCCCAGGTCGCCCGATCTCACTTACCCTTGGTCCTACGTCACATGCGCAGCCTCTCGTCTAATCAGTGCACTCGGATCCTCTCCCGCCCCTTCATCCAAGAGATCGTCTAAAGCGAGTAGATTCGAGGAACCATGGCAGCTGCATCCCCCAATACCCTTTAATAGGTAGCGTGCCCGTGCCGGCCATTCACAAAATGCCTGGTGCGGGCGCGCACCCTGCTAAAGGGATAGCGGGGATGTGGCCGCTGCTCACACATTTACTATTGGACTGGGAAAGAAGGTGAGTATTCGAGCGTGGAGGGTGGAGCAAATATATCTGCCTGAAAAATGTCTCTCACTGTCATGATCTGGTCACACTGAGCTGACAGGCTGCAATCTCTGCCTGCACCATGTCTCTCACTGTCATGATCTGGTCACACTGATCTGACAGGCTGCAATCTCTGCCTGCAACACATCTCTCACCATCGTAATCTGGTCACGCTGAGCTGACAGGCTGCAATCTCTGCCTGCAACACATCTCTCACTGTCATGATCTGGTCACACTGAGCTGACAGGCTGCAATCTCTGTCTGCACCATGTCTCTCACTGTCATGATCTGGTCACACTGAGCTGACAGGCTGCAATCTCTGCCTGCAACACATCTCTCACGTCATAATCTGGTCACGCTGAGCTGACAGGCTGCAATCTCTGCCTGCAACACATCTCTCACTGTCATGATCTGGTCACACTGAGCTGACAGGCTGCAATCTCTGCCTGCACCATGTCTCTCACTGTCATGATCTGGTCACACTGAGCTGACAGGCTGCAATCTTTGCCTGCACCGTGTCTCTCACTGTCATGATCTGGTCACGCTGAGCTGACAGGCTGCAATCTCTGCCTGCAACACATCTGTCACTGTCATGATCTGGTCACACTGAGCTGACAGGCTGCAATCTCTGCCTGCAACACATCTCTCATTGTCATAATCTGGTCACACTGAGCTGACAGGCTGCAATCTCTGCCTGCACCATGTCTCTCACTGTCATGATCTGGTCACACTGAGCTGACAGGCTGCAATCTCTGCCTGCACCGTGTCTCTCACTGTCATGATCTGGTCACGCTGAGCTGACAGGCTGCAATCTCAGCCTGCAACATGTCCCTCACTGTCATAATCTGGTCACACTGAGCTGACAGGCTGCAATCTCTGCCTGAAACATGTCTCGCACTGTCATAATCTGGTCACACTGATCTGACAGGCTGCAATCTCTGACTGCAACATGTCTCCCACTGTCATGATCTGGTCACACTGAGCTGACAGGCTGCAATCTCTGCCTGCAACACATCTCTCACTGTCATAATATGGTCACACTATGCTGACAGGCTGCAATCTCTGCCAGCAACACATCTCTCACTGTCATGATCTGGTCACACTGAGCTGACAGGCTGCAACCTCTGCCTGCAACATGTTTCTCACTGTCATAATCTGGTCACACTGAGCTGACAGGCTGCAATCTCTGCCTGAAACATGTCTTGCACTGTCATAATCTGGTCACACTTAGCTGACAGGCTGCAATCTCTGCCTGCAACACATCTCTCACTGTCATAGTCTGGTCACGCTGAGCTGACAGGCTGCAATCTCTGCCAGCAACACATCTCTCACTGTCATGATCTGGTAACACTGAGCTGACAGGCTGCAACCTCTGCCTGCAACACTTCTCTCACTGTTATAATCTGGTCACACAGAGCTGACAGGCTGCAATCTCTTCCTGCACCATATCGCTCACTGTCATGCTCTGGTCACACTGAGCTGACAGGCTGCAATCTCTGCCTGCACCATGTCTCTCACTGTCATGATCTGGTCACGCTGAGCTGACAGGCTGCAATCTCTGCCTGCAACACATCTCTCCCTGTCATAATCTGGTCACACTGAGCTGACAGACTGCAATCTCTGCCTGCAACACATCTCTCATTGTCATAATCTGGTCACACTGAGCTGACAGGCTGCAATCTCTGCCTGCAACATGTCCCTCACTGTCATAATCTGGTCACACTGAGCTGACAGGCTGCAATCTCTGCCTGAAACATGTCTTGCACTGTCATAATCTGGTCACACTGATCTGACAGGCTGCAATCTCTGACTGCAACATGTCTCCCACTGTCATGATCTGGTCACACTGATCTGACAGGCTGCAATCTCTGCCTGCAACACATCTCTCACTGTCATAATCTGGTCACACTGAGCCGACAGGCTGCAATCTCTGCCTGCAACACATCTCTCACTGTCATATTCTGGTCACACTGAGCTGACAGGCTGCAATCTCTGCCTGCAACACATCTCTCACTGTCATATTCTGGTCACACTGAGCTGACAGGCTGCAATCTCTGCCAGCAACACATCTCTCACTGTCATGATCTGGTCACACTGAGCTGACAGGCTGCAATCTCTGCCAGCAACACATCTCTCACTGTCATAATCTGGTCACACTGAGCTGACAGGCTACAATCTCTGCCTGCAACACTTCTCTCACTGTCATAATCTGGTCACACTGAGCTGACAGGCTGCAATCTCTGCCTGCAACACATCTCTCACCGTCGTAATCTGGTCACGCTGAGCTGACAGGCTGCAATCTCTGCCTGCAACACATCTCTCACTGTCATGATCTGGTCACACTGAGCTGACAGGCTGCAATCTCTGTCTGCACCATGTCTCTCACTGTCATGATCTGGTCACACTGAGATGACAGGCTGCAATCTCTGCCTGCAACACATCTCTCACCGTCATAATCTGGTCACGCTGAGCTGACAGGCTGCAATCTCTGCCTACAACACATCTCTCACTGTCATGATCTGGTCACACTGAGCTGACAGGCTGCAATCTCTGCCTGCACCATGTCTCTCACTGTCATGATCTGGTCACACTGAGCTGACAGGCTGCAATCTCTGCCTGCACCATGTCTCTCACTGTCATGATCTGGTCACGCTGAGCTGACAGGCTGCAATCTCTGCCTGCAACACATCTGTCACTGTCATGATCTGGTCACACTGAGCTGACAGGCTGCAATCTCTGCCTGCAACACATCTCTCACTGTCATATTCTGGTCACACTGAGCTGACAGGCTGCAATCTCTGCCAGCAACACATCTCTCACTGTCATGATCTGGTCACACTGAGCTGACAGGCTGCAACCTCAGCCTGCAACATGTTTCTCACTGTCATAATCTGGTCACACTGAGCTGACAGGCTGCAATTCCTGCCTGAAACATGTCTCGCACTGTCATAATCTGGTCACACTTAGCTGACAGGCTGCAATCTCTGCCTGCAACACATCTCTCACTGTCATAGACTGGTCACGCTGAGCTGACAGGCTGCAATCTCTGCCAGCAACACATCTCTCACTGTCATGATCTGGTCACACTGAGCTGACAGGCTGCAACCTCTGCCTGCAACACTTCTCTCACTGTCATAATCTGGTCACACTGAGCTGACAGGCTGCAATC
This sequence comes from Gastrophryne carolinensis, assembly GCA_027917425.1. NCBI lineage: Eukaryota > Metazoa > Chordata > Amphibia > Anura > Microhylidae > Gastrophryne > Gastrophryne carolinensis. Next base: position 6,372,975 of record CM051240.1, on the reverse strand, counting down.
TCTTCCTGCACCATATCGCTCACTGTCATGATCTGGTCACACTGAGCTGACAGGCTGCAATCTCTGCCTGCACCATGTCTCTCACTGTCATGATCTGGTCACACTGAGCTGACAGGCTGCAATCTCTGCCTGCAACACATCTCTTCCTGTCATAATCTGGTCACACTGATCTGACAGGCTGCAATCTCTGACTGCAACATGTCTCCCACTGTCATGATCTGGTCACACTGAGCTGACAGGCTGCAATCTCTGCCTGCAACACATCTCTCACTGTCATATTCTGGTCACACTGAGCTGACAGGCTGCAATCTCTGCCTGCAACACATCTCTCACTGTCATATTCTGGTCACACTGAGCTGACAGGCTGCAATCTCTGCCAGCAACACATCTCTCACTGTCATGATCTGGTCACACTGAGCTGACAGGCTGCAACCTCTGCCTGCAACACTTCTCTCACTGTCATAATCTGGTCACACTGAGCTGACAGGCTGCAATCTCTGCCTGCAACACATCTCTCCCTGTCATAATCTGGTCACACTGAGCTGACAGACTGCAATCTCTGCCTGCAACACATCTCTCATTGTCATAATCTGGTCACACTGAGCTGACAGGCTACAATCTCTGCCTGCAACATGCCCCTCACTGTCATAATCTGGTCACACTGAGCTGACAGGCTGCAATCTCTGCCTGAAACATGTCTTGCACTGTCATAATCTGGTCACACTGATCTGACAGGCTGCAATCTCTGACTGCAACATGTCTCCCACTGTCATGATCTGGTCACACTGAGCTGACAGGCTGCAATCTCTGCCTGCAACACATCTCTCACTGTCATATTCTGGTCACACTGAGCTGACAGGCTGCAATCTCTGCCTGCAACACATCTCTCACTGTCATATTCTGGTCACACTGAGCTGACAGGCTGCAATCTCTGCCTGCAACACATCTCTCCCTGTCATAATCTGGTCACACTGAGCTGACAGACTGCAATCTCTGCCTGCAACACATCTCTCATTGTCATAATCTGGTCACACTGAGCTGACAGGCTACAATCTCTGCCTGCAACATGCCCCTCACTGTCATAATCTGGTCACACTGAGCTGACAGGCTGCAATCTCTGCCTGAAACATGTCTTGCACTGTCATAATCTGGTCACACTGATCTGACAGGCTGCAATCTCTGACTGCAACATGTCTCCCACTGTCATGATCTGGTCACACTGAGCTGACAGGCTGCAATCTCTGCCTGCAACACATCTCTCACTGTCATATTCTGGTCACACTGAGCTGACAGGCTGCAATCTCTGCCTGCAACACATCTCTCACTGTCATATTCTGGTCACACTGAGCTGACAGGCTGCAATCTCTGCCAGCAACACATCTCTCACTGTCATGATCTGGTCACACTGAGCTGACAGGCTGCAACCTCTGCCTGCAACACTTCTCTCACTGTCATAATCTGGTCACACTGAGCTGACAGGCTGCAATCTCTGCCAGCAACACATCTCGCACTGTCATGATCTGGTCACGCTGAGCTGAGAGGCTGCAATCTCTGCCTGCAACACATCTCTCACTGTCATTATCTGGTCACACTGAGCTGACAGGCTGCAATCTCTGCCTGCACCATGTCTCTCACTGTCATGATCTGGTCACACTGAGCTGACAGGCTACAATCTCTGCCTGCACCATGTCTCTCACTGTCATGATCTGGTCACGCTGAGCTGACAGGCTGCAATCTCTGCCAGCAACACATCTCGCACTGTCATGATCTGGTCACGCTGAGCTGACAGGCTGCAATCTCTGCCTGCAACACATCTCTCACTGTCATGATCTGGTCACACTGAGCTGACAGGCTGCAATCTCTGCCTGCACCATGTCTCTCACTGTCATGATCTGGTCACACTGAGCTGACAGGCTGCAATCTCTGCCTGCAACACATCTCTCACTGTCATATTCTGGTCACACTGAGCTGACAGGCTGCAATCTCTGCCAGCAACACATCTCTCACTGTCATGATCTGGTCACACTGAGCTGACAGGCTGCAACATGTTTCTCACTGTCATAATCTGGTCACACTGAGCTGACAGGCTGCAATCTCTGCCTGAAACATGTCTCGCACTGTCATAATCTGGTCACACTTAGCTGACAGGCTGCAATCTCTGCCTGCAAAACATCTCTCACTGTCATAGTCTGGTCACGCTGAGCTGACAGGCTGCAATCTCTGCCAGCAACACATCTCTCACTGTCATGATCTGGTCACACTGAGCTGACAGGCTGCAACCTCTGCCTGCAACACATCTCTCACTGTCATATTCTGGTCACACTGAGCTGACAGGCTGCAATCTCTGCCTGCAACACATCTCTCACTGTCATATTCTGGTCACACTGAGCTGACAGGCTGCAATCTCTGCCAGCAACACATCTCTCACTGTCATGATCTGGTCACACTGAGCTGACAGGCTGCAACATGTTTCTCACTGTCATAATCTGGTCACACTGAGCTGACAGGCTGCAATCTCTGCCTGAAACATGTCTCGCACTGTCATAATCTGGTCACACTTAGCTGACAGGCTGCAATCTCTGCCTGCAAAACATCTCTCACTGTCATAGTCTGGTCACGCTGAGCTGACAGGCTGCAATCTCTGCCAGCAACACATCTCTCACTGTCATGATCTGGTCACACTGAGCTGACAGGCTGCAACCTCTGCCTGCAACACATCTCTCACTGTCATATTCTGGTCACACTGAGCTGACAGGCTGCAATCTCTGCCTGCAACACATCTCTCACTGTCATATTCTGGTCACACTGAGCTGACAGGCTGCAATCTCTGCCAGCAACACATCTCTCACTGTCATGATCTGGTCACACTGAGCTGACAGGCTGCAACCTCTGCCTGCAGCACTTCTCTCACTGTCATAATCTGGTCACACTGAGCTGACAGGCTGCAATCTCTGCCAGCAACACATCTCGCACTGTCATGATCTGGTCACGCTGAGCTGAGAGGCTGCAATCTCTGCCTGCAACACATCTCTCACTGTCATGATCTGGTCACACTGAGCTGACAGGCTGCAATCTCTGCCTGCACCATGTCTCTCACTGTCATGATCTGGTCACACTGAGCTGACAGGCTACAATCTCTGCCTGCACCATGTCTCTCACTGTCATGATCTGGTCACGCTGAGCTGACAGGCTGCAATCTCTGCCAGCAACACATCTCTCACTGTCATGATCTGGTCACACTGAGCTGACAGGCTGCAACATGTTTCTCACTGTCATAATCTGGTCACACTGAGCTGACAGGCTGCAATCTCTGCCTGCACCATGTCACTCACTGTCATGATCTGGTCACACTGAGCTGACAGGCTGCAATCTCTGCCTGCAACACATCTCTCACTGTCATATTCTGGTCACACTGAGCTGACAGGCTGCAATCTCTGCCAGCAACACATCTCTCACTGTCATGATCTGGTCACACTGAGCTGACAGGCTGCAACATGTTTCTCACTGTCATAATCTGGTCACACTGAGCTGACAGGCTGCAATCTCTGACTGAAACATGTCTCGCACTGTCATAATCTGGTCACACTTAGCTGACAGGCTGCAATCTCTGCCAGCAACACATCTCTCACTGTCATAATCTGGTCACACTGAGCTGACAGGCTGCAATCTCTTCCTGCACCATATCGCTCACTGTCATGATCAGGTCACACTGAGCTGACAGGCTGCAATCTCTGCCTGCACCATGTCTCTCACTGTCATGATCTGGTCACACTGAGCTGACAGGCTGCAATCTCTGCCTGCAACACATCTCTCCCTGTCATAATCTGGTCACACTGAGCTGACAGACTGCAATCTCTGCCTGCAACACATCTCTCATTGTCATAATCTGGTCACACTGAGCTGACAGGCTGCAATCTCTGCCTGCAACATGCCCCTCACTGTCATAGTCTGGTCACACTGAGCTGACAGGCTGCAATCTCTGCCTGCAACACATCTCTCACTGTCATGATCTGGTCACACTGAGCTGACAGGCTGCAATCTCTGCCTGCAACACATCTCTCACTGTCATGATCTGGTCACACTGAGCTGACAGGCTGCAATCTCTTCCTGCACCATATCGCTCACTGTCATGATCTGGTCACGCTGAGCTGACAGGCTGCAATCTCTGCCTGCAACACATCTGTCACTGTCATAATCTGGTCACATTGAGCTGACAGACTGCAATCTCTGCCTGCAACACATCTCTCATTGTCATAATCTGGTCACACTGAGCTGACAGGCTGCAATCTCTGCCTGTAACATGTCTCTCACTGTCATAATCTGGTCACACTGAGCTGACAGGCTGCAATCTCTGGCTGAAACATGTCCCGCACTGTCATAATCTGGTCACACAGATCTGACAGGCTGCAATCTCTGACTGCCACACATCTCTCACTGTCATAATCTGGTCACACTGAGCTGACAGGCTGCAATCTCTGCCTGCAACACATCTCTGACTGTCATAGTCTGGTCAAACTGAGCTGACAGGCTGCAATCTCTACCAGCAACACATCTCTCACTGTCATGATCTGGTCACACTGAGCTGACAGGCTGCAACCTCTGCCTGCAACACTTCTCTCACTGTCATGATCTGGTCATACTGAGCTGACAGGCTGCAATCTCTTCCTGCACCATATCGCTCACTGTCATGATCTGGTCACACTGAGCTGACAGGCTGCAATCTCTGCCTGCACCATGTCTCTCACTGTCATGATCTGGTCACACTGAGCTGACAGGCTGCAATCGCTGCCTGCAACACATCTCTCACTGTCATAGTCTGGTCACACTGAGCTGACAGGCTGCAATCTCTGCCTGCAACACATCTCTCACTGTCATAATCTGGTCACACTGAGCTGACAGGCTGCAATCTCTGCCTGCAACATGTCCCTCACTGTCATAATCTGGTCACACTGATCTGACAGGCTGCAATCTCTGACTGCAACATGTCTCCCACTGTCATGATCTGGTCACACTGAGCTGACAGGCTGCAATCTCTGCCTGCAACACATCTCTCACTGTCATAATCTGGTCACACTGAGCTGACAGACTGCAATCTCTGCCTGCAACACATCTCTCATTGTCATAATCTGGTCACACTGAGCTGACAGGCTGCAATCTCTTCCTGCAACATGTCCCTCACTGTCATAAACTGGTCACACTGAGCTGACAGGCTACAATCTCTGCCTGAAACATGTCTCGCACTGTCATAATTTGGTCACACTGATCTGACAGGCGGCAATCTCTGACTGCGACACATCTCTCACTGTCATAATCTGGTCACACTGAGCTGACAGGCTGCACTCTCTGCCTGCAACACATCTCTGACAGTCATAGTCTGGTCACACTGAGCTGACAGGCTGCAATCTCTACCAGCAACACATCTCTCACTGTCATGATCTGGTCACACTGAGCTGACAGGCTGCAACCTCTGCCTGCAACACTTCTCTCACTGTCATAATCTGGTCACACTGAGCTGACAGGCTGCAATCTCTTCCTGCACCATATCGCTCACTGTCATGATCTGGTCACACTGAGCTGACAGGCTGCAATCTCTGCCTGCACCTTGTCTCTCACTGTCCTGATCTGGTCACACTGAGCTGACAGGCTGCAATCTCTGCCTGCAACACATCTCTCACTGTCATAATCTGGTCACACTGAGCTGACAGACTGCAATCTCTGCCTGCAACACATCTCTCATTGTCATAATCTGGTCACACTGAGCTGACAGGCTGCAATCTCTGCCTGCAACATGTCCCTCATTGTCATAATCTGGTCACACTGAGGTGACAGGCTGCAATCTCTGACTGCAACATGTCTCCCACTGTCATGATCTGGTCACACTGAGCTGACAGGCTGCAATCTCTGCCTGCAACACATCTCTCACTGTCATAATCTGGTCACACTGAGCTGACAGGCTGCAATCTCTGCCTGCAACACATCTCTCACTGTCATAGTCTGGTCACACTGAGCTGACAGGCTGCAATCTCTGCCTGCAACACTTCTCTCACTGTCATAATCTGGTCACACTGAGCTGACAGGCTGCAATCTCTTCCTGCACCATATCGCTCACTGTCATGATCTGGTCACACTGAGCTGACAGGCTGCAATCTCTTCCTGCACCATATCGCTCACTGTCATGATCTGGTCACACTGAGCTGACAGGCTGCAATCTCTGCCTGCACCATGTCTCTCGCTGTCATGATCTGGTCACACTGAGCTGACAGGCTGCAATCTCTGCCTGCAACACATCTCTCACTGTCATAATCTGGTCACACTGAGCTGACAGACTGCAATCTCTGCCTGCACCATGTCTCTCACTGTCATGATCTGGTCACACTGAGCTGACAGGCTGCAATCTCTGCCTGCAACATGTCCCTCACTGTCATAATCTGGTCACACTGAGCTGACAGGCTGCAATCTCTGCCTGAAACATGTCTCGCACTGTCATAATCTGGTCACACTGATCTGACAGGCTGCAATCTCTGACTGCAACATGTCTCCCACTGTCATGATCTGGTCACACTGAGCTGACAGGCTGCAATCTCTGCCTGCAACACATCTCTCACTGTCATGATCTGGTCACACTGAGCTGACAGGCTGCAATCTCTGCCTGCAACACTTCTCTCACTGTCATAATCTGGTCACACTGAGCTGACAGGCTGAAATCTCTTCTTGCACCATATCGCTCACTGTCATGATCTGGTCACACTGAGCTGACAGGTTGCAACCTCTGCCTGCAACACATCTCTCACTGTCATAATCTGGTCACACTGAGCTGACAGACTGCAATCTCTGCCTGCAACATTTCTCTCGCTATCATGATCTGTTCACACAAAGCTGACAGGCTGCAATCTCTGCCTGCAACATGTCTCTCACTGTCATAATCTGGTCACACTGAGCCTGTCAGCTCAGTGTGACCAGATCATGACAGTGAGAGACATGGTGCAGGCAGAGATTGCAGACTGTCAGATTAGTGTGACCAGATCATGACAGTGATGCCTTGGGGCATCCTGGATTGGAATGCCTCCCTGTGTGAAACCCCACCAGACCCCCCCCCCCCCCCCCCCCGGAACACTCACTTTCTCCCAGGGCCCTCACCACATCTCTGCGTTGCTGCCGCATCTCTGCTCGCCTCTAGCCGTGTTCGTGCTCGCGCCCGGCCTTTCTCCCGATTTGCAACCCGCATTGAGAGACACCCCAAAAAGCCAGAGTCGGGTGTGTTGTGTCTGTTGTGTGTTGTGTCTTTATCATTGACTTAGAAATGTACTGCAAGTAGAGCTGAGCAGACCGATTCAGACAAATCCATATTCGCTCCAAATTGCAGGGAAAATGGATTTGGTACAAATCTGATTTTCTTGGGATTCCTGCCAATCATTTTTTTCCCTGAAATAGTTAAAAACCCAATAAACTCACCTCCACCCAGTGGGAAAGGGGACACAGATCCTCCACCCGGCACTGGGCTCTTGCTGCTCCCTGCTGCAGGGAGGGACAACTTATAGACAGGGAGTGAGCTGGGAATGCCCTTCATGTCCCGTGTCTCACAATGAAATTAGCAGGAGTAGGCTTATCGTTTCTGGGGCCCCATGCAAAGTCTCTTTCTGTATCCCCCCTTATACCCTAATAGAGTGTAAGCTTTTCTCCTTCTGTATCCTCCCTTATACCCTAATAGATTGTAACTTTTTTATTAAGTAAAATCAAGCAATCATATACAATATATACAAAGTTACAATAATAAATAAATAAAATAAAATAAATAATAACTAAACAAAAAGAAACAGGCCTAACAATTCGGCATATAATATCCATTATTGTATATACAATCCTATCTACAACCTAACACTACACTATACACAATTCAGCAGGAAGACTAAGAGACCCCGTCACCTGTGCATGCAGCCATTCTTCAAAAATCTGTTGTTGTTATAAAAAATCTATGGGTGATAAGAGACAGAAAAGCCCACCCAGAGGGAAGTCATGAGGACTAAGGAGGCCTGATGTTCCTCCACGCCTTCAGCCAGGCCCCCCGTTCCCACCTGTCCCTCTCAAGCACCCGGATCTTGCCCACCTCATGCAGGATGTCATGCACCACCACCGGGACAGGGAGGACTTTCTTCCTAATGCAGAGCTGGCACCGTGCATTCCACGTGAAATAGCGAATCACTAGACTAACTAGATACAAAGTGTTCAAACAAAAATCCCCTCTGTTCTTGAATGCTCCATACACCCACTCAGCATAGGAAAGCTGGGAGAAGAAGGGGGCACCGAGGGCCAACCCCACCTGTTTACACACATCTACATTAAAGGGACACCGGAGCAGGAAGTGGTCCATAGTCTCCACCTCATCCTGACACTCCTCACGGAGACAAATTATCTCTGGCAGGCTGCGACTCTTCCGGATCCCCCTAAGGTAGAGTTTTCCTTGGAAGGAGAGCCAGGCTATATCCCGGTATTTCAAAGGAATTCTTGAGGAGTTAATAAGCCTCAAACCCTCCCTCATGATGGAGCCTGGGCAATCCCTGAGGGACAATGGCTCATGAAAAGCCAGACCCAGGACCCGACTCACCAGAAGCTTCCTCGGTGTAGATCTCATGTCCTCTGCCGTCAATTGCCATTGCCGAAGTATTTTCAAGCACGGGGCAACATAGGCCGGGAGCTGAGCCTGAGGAACTCGAGGGCTTTTCACCCGGCCACCATTCTCCCAGTCTCGCAGGAAGGGCTTAAACCAGGACTGGAAAATACCCACCCAGCCAGGCGGGCTCTCTGCCAACATGCTTCCAAAATTATGTTTCAGAAACAAGAGAGAGAAAAACACTACTGGGTTGACCATCCCTAGGCCACCCTCCCGCCTGGATAGGTAAGTGACATTTCTTTTCACCAGGTTCATGCGGTTTCCCCATAACATCTGGAAAAACATGCTGTAGACCCTGGTGTAGAGAGATACTGGCAAAACACAGACGAAGCTGACGTATAAAAAGATGGGGATCAGGTAGGTCTTGATAAGGTCAACCCTTTCCCTGAGAGACATTTTCCAGCTCTTCCAGACTGCAACCTTGGCATTGGCAATTTCCAGCCTGCTCTCCCAGTTTTTTTGGCCATAATCACCAGGACCGAAATTAATGCCAAGGATCTTAATTTCCTGCTGGGGCATTGGGAAGGCGTCCGGAAGTTCGAAGCCCTCACCCTCCTCACCCATCCAGAAAACTTCACTCTTCTCATGATTGACCTTGGAGCCCGACGCTTCTGTATACTGTGCTATTAGAAAGGCCACCTCCTCCGCCTCATTTGTCCCAGAGACAATCACAGATACATCATCAGCATAGGCAATGACCTTCAGAGGAGGCTCACCAGGCACACCCAAAGGAACCCCACATAACATGCTGCTCTCGACCCTCCTTATAAAGGGATCGATTGCAAACACATACAGTAAGGGACTCAGAGGGCATCCCTGTCGCACACCAGAGCCAACTTTGAAAGGCCTTCCAACCCAACCATTAACAAGAGGGAAGCTCTCAGCCCCTTCATATAGGGTTTGTAGCCAATTAATGAACCGCCCTGGCAGGCCGTACTTACCAAGAAGCAGCCATAGGTACTCATGATTGACCCTATCAAAAGCCTTTGCCTGATCTAACGCCAACAAGTACTTTCCCCAGCCTGCAGCCCTGCATCGCTCCAAGGCCTCCCGGACAGCTAAAATCGCAGAGAAGGTGCTCCTACCTTGGATGGAGCAGTGCTGATGACGGGAAAGCAGTTGCTCCGCTACTGACGACAAGCGCCAGAACAAAATCTTTGCCAGTATCTTTCTATCGACATTGAGAAGGCTGATGGGGCGCCAGTTCTCAATCATCGAAGAGTCCTTTCCTTTTGACAGAAGGATCACAGCCGAGCGCCTCATGGAGGGAGGGAGGGAACCCTCTGCCAGACAGCAATTAAAGACATCCACCAAATGTGGTGCCAGGATGGTCTTAAAACATTTATAAAATTCAGCTGTCAGACCCGGGCGACTTTTTCATGGCAAGGTGATCAATCGCACTTACCACCTCATCGGCAGTGACCGGCTCTGTCAAGCTAGTGATAGAACGGTCACCATTTTCCAATCCTGGAGTAGAATCCAGGAAACTTTCCATCTTTGCCCGGTCAAGAACCTTTCTGCCCAGGAGGTCAGCATAAAAGGACCTAATAATCTCCAGGATCCCAGATTTAGATCTTACCAGGGAACCTGTGCTATCCTTCAGACCAAGGACAGTCTTGAGAGCTGCAGCCTGTCTGCAAATCTGATAGGGATCGGGTGAGTGGTATTTCCCATAATCCCTTTCCAGAACCAGAGAAGCATGCCGGTCATACTGACACTTCCTGAGGAGAAGCTTGACTTCAGAGATTGCCCCTTGATCTCCACCATTCGAGACAAGGATGTCAAGTTTCCTCCGCAAGCGCTGGTAGGCAATGTATTTATTAAGCTGTTTTCTTTTTCCTAGGCCCCTGAAAAGCCCAGCAATTCTCATTTTGGTCAGCTCCCACCACTCAGACCTGCTGCTGCAAAAATCCTTAATGGAAACCTGTGCCTGAAAAAAATCCTCAAAAGATTGTCTTACCCCCTCCTCCTCAAGGAGAGCCGAATTCATCCTCCAGATGCCCCTTCCTCTAGGGGGTGTATCAGAGGCATTCAAGACCATCGATAGCAAAAGGTGATCGGAGAGAGGCTGAGAAGCCGAGCCCTCCTTCAAAAAAAACCTGTCTATTCTACTCTGACTGCTACCTCGCTGAAAAGTGAAGCCCGTGAGGTCTGGGGAGTGCTTAATGTGCACATCTTCCAGACCTGCCTCTCTAACCATGCTATTCAAAAAGAGACTATCGCAGCCCAGCTTGCCTTTGAAGCCTCTCCTGTCCATGGGCCTAGTCACGATGTTAAAATCACCTCCAAAGACTACTGGCCGGGCCGTAAAAAGGAACGGCTTGATCTTTGTAAGGAGGCATTTCCTGTCCCACTTAGTTTGGGGTCCATAGATATTTATTAGGCGCAGGTCCTGCCCCCTTACAATGACGTCCAAGACCATGCACCTCCCGATCTCCACCTCAATGACCCGCCGGCAAGTTACCATGTCGGTTTTAAAAAGCACCGCCACTCCGCTGTAAGGCTCGGGCGCAAGAGACCAAGAAGAGGGTCCGTGCCTCCACTCCCGCTTCACAGCGTGAAGGTCGGCCAGACTGGCCAATCTGGTCTCCTGCAAAAACAAAATGTCAGCATCAAACTGGCTGAGAAAAAATAAGGCCATAAAACGAGCGCTTACTGATTTAATGCTGGCAACATTAATGGTTGCCACCTTTATCGGAGGGGGAACTGCCATCAGAGTCATTCAGGAGAATGTCTCTTAGCCTTCCCTCCGGCCTCACTATCAGATCCCTCACGCTTACTGGAGGAGACTGGTGTTTCCTCCTCCATATCTGAGGCCTCAGAATCAAAAGAAGAAATCTCTATTGAGTCCTCAGAAAGTACCTCAAACCGGTTGAAGAGCTGCACCCCATGGCTCTTCTCCGGTTCTGGCACTCCATTGTCCTTTTTTCTTTTCTTTTTGGTAGCAAACCTGAGAGCAAGGTAATCCTGATCCTCGGGGGAGAGTCCAGACCACGCTGTCTTGGGATCTGAACTCCCACCCTGCTCAGAAGGGGGTGCAGGATCAGGATCACCTAGCCCCAGCCTGCGAGGTTTTACAGCAGGGGCCACAATTACTGGGACCCCCTTGGTACTTGCAGTGCCAGCCCCCCGGGCCGCCTCAGCTATTAAAATTACTAGATCTTACATTGGTGGTTGCTGACTTGGGGGCAGACTGTGGATTCACCTTAGGGGCCCCTGCAGATGGTACAGGAGCGGGCGCAGGGGCCTCAGGAACCCCCAGCTGAGTGGGGGGAGGGACTGTAGACGGGACAGCATGGGAATGTTCCTCCCTATCCAGCCGCAGCATTTCCTGCACCACTTCCCTGTCCAGGTTGTGCCAGGCCTCAGGACACTGACTATAAGGGTGGCCGAGCTGGTTACATAGATTACAGCGGATGGTATTGCAGTCTTTAGCCAAGTGTCCCAAGCCCTGGCACAACGAGCACCTAAGAAGCGAGCAGGAGGATCTGAAGTGACCCTTGGCCCCACATTTATGGCAAACCTTGGGCTGACCAGGATAAAAGATGGTCAGCCGGTCACGGCCAATATAGGCAGAAGATGGCAAGTGGGTGACCTGGTTGCCATTCCTGCGGAGCCTCAGGGTCACTGACCAGCCCCCAGTCCAGATATCCCGATCGTTTAGGATCTTCTTCAGGGGAGTGAGAACATCACCATAACGCTTCAACCAGACAGTCAAATCAGAAGGGGGAATGGACTCATTTCTAACCAGTATGGTAACATTTTTCACGAGCTGCTGTCTGGAGACCTGGATGGGAGTTAACCCCTTCCAGGCAGGGTCTTGCTTCAGCAGCTCGTACCGCTCCCAAAATAAATCCATCCCTTCTGGTCTGACGAAACTCAAGTCATGTTCTGCGCTCCCCACTGGACTGATCAGGGCAAAAATGTCTGCGGCTGCGAATCCCATGCCAAGGATGAGATCCACCACCGCCCGCCGGGTGATAACTGGCCCCTCCCCCTCCCACCTAAGCTGGACCAGGTTGCGCCTATTGAATCCGCTGGCAGGGGCGTTGGCCTCACTGGGCACAGATGCCCTTTCACCAGCAGCTTCTCCACCACGCCTGGCAACCTGGGCATAGGACACAGGGGACTGCACTGCAGCACCAACAGCATTATTGGCCCTACTCCATGTGCCACCTCGCTGGATGAAATACAGGGCAGGGCAGACAGCAGGGGCTCCATCATTAGGTGGCACAGTCTTCTTATTGTCCACCTGAGGTGCAGGTGAGGGGACAGTCACAACATCAGCAGCAGTCACAGCATCAGTCACAGCATCAGTCACAGCAGAAAGTCCAACAATAGAATTAACCCCTGTGGACTCAACCCCAGACACAGCAGCCGTAACAGGAGCAACAACATCAGTAACAGCACCCAAACCAGCTGAAGCAGACACAATAGAAGCCCTGCCAGCAAGACCCAAACCTGTGGGTGAGTCACCCATGGCCCCAGGCCCACCAAGTTCGGCGCACCCAGGAACCCGGATGGGTGCCAGGATGGTACTTACGGCTGGCGCCACCTCACCCTTTTCAGAGCAAGGAGCGCCACAGTCTTCTATACCCCCTGACACAGCGCCTATGGCGCACTCCGCAGGCTGGCTGGACAGATGGACGTCGTCCTTAGCTGGCATGGGCTCCTCAGGCTGGCGGCTGTCCTCTGGAAGATCTGCTCCAGTAGGGGCTTCCTGGATGCCCAGCGATGTCACGCACTCCTGATGTGTTGCCTCAGCAAGAGAGTCTTCCAATGCTGGTTCCGGGGCTCTGCTACTGCTGCAACTTTGGGTGGAGGTACAGCTGGAGAATCCTCCACCATCGGGGTCTCATCCACATGGTCGGCCTCTTCCTCCTTCACAGTGGGGCCTGAGCGCTGCATGGACTTAAATCGCTCCTCGTTTTTATATTTTTCTTTAAAGGCCCCACTGCTTGCTTTAAGGGACAAAACAAGCTTTTCCTGCTGCCGGCATGCTGATTCAAGCTCAGCTAAGTCTGCTTTACTTGCCCGCCGATCCAGTCCCCGAACCTTGCTGGTGTCCATTTTCTTTTTCTTTAATGAGATTTTCATCTTACACAGCTTCTCCTCCTCCTTCGCCACCATGCACAAATTACTGCATACACGGCTGCGAAAAGCTGACAAACTCTCACCGGGCTGGGGCACCGTGGTGTTACTAGCGCCGCTAGTGGAAGCAGTCCCGGGATCCGGAGGTTTAATATTCCTTCGGGGGTACCGGCGCGACTCACCCCCGGAATCATCCATGCTGCCTGGGAAGGCACTCTTCTCCTTCTGTATCCTCCCTTATACCCTAATAGAGTGTAAGCTCTTCTCCTCCTGTACCCTCCATTATACTCTAATAGAGTGTAAGCTCTTCTCCTTCTGTATCCTCCCTTATACCCTAATAGAGTGTAAGCTCTTCTCCTCCTGTACCCTCCATTATACTCTAATAGAGTGTAAGCTCTTCTCCTTCTGTATCCTCCCTTATACCCTAATAGATTGTAAGCTCTTCTCCTTCTGTATCCTCCCTTATACCCTAATAGAGTGTAAGCTCTTCTCCTCCTGTATCCTCCCTTATACCCTAATAGATTGTAAGCTCTTCTCCTCCTGTATCCTCCCTTATACCCTAATAGAGTGTAAGCTTTTCTCCTTCTGTATCCTCCCTTATACCCTAATAGATTGTAAGCTCTTCTCCTCCTGTATCCTCCCTTATACCCTAATAGATTGTAAGCTCTTCTCCTCCTGTATCCTCCCTTATACCCTAATAGATTGTAAGCTCTTCTCCTCCTGTATCCTCCCTTATACCCTAATAGATTGTAAGCTCTTCTCCTCCTGTATCCTCCCTTATACCCTAGTAGATTGTAAGCTCTTCTCCTCCTGTATCCTCCCTTATACCCTAATAGATTGTAAGCTCTTCTCCTCCTGTACCCTCCATTATACTCTAATAGAGTGTAAGCTCTTCTCCTTCTGTATCCTCCCTTATACCCTAATAGAGTGTAAGCTCTTCTCCTTCTGTATCCTCCCTTATACCCTAATAGATTGTAAGCTCTTCTCCTCCTGTATCCTCCCTTATACCCTAATAGAGTGTAATCTCTTCTCCTCCTGTACCCTCCATTATACTCTAATAGAGTGTAAGCTCTTCTCCTTCTGTATCCTCCCGTATACCCTAATAGATTGTAAGCTCTTCTCCTCCTGTATCCTCCCTTATACCCTAATAGAGTGTAAGCTCTTCTCCTCCTGTACCCTCCATTATACTCTAATAGAGTGTAAGCTCTTCTCCTTCTGTATCCTCCCTTATACCCTAATAGAGAGTAAGCTCTTCTCCTTCTGTATCCTCCCGTATACCCTAATAGAGTGTAAGCTCTTCTCCTCCTGTATCCTCCCTTATACCCTAATAGAGTGTAAGCTCTTCTCCTTCTGTATCCTCCCTTATACCCTAATAGAGTGTAAGCTCTTCTCCTCCTGTATCCTCCCTTATACCCTAATAGAGTGAAAGCTCTTCTCCTCCTGTATCCTCCCTCATTCCCTAATAGATCGTTAAGGTGGGAGGAGGTGTGTGAGTGAGCTCTGCAGGTGCTGTGAATGTCTGGCTCTAGCCCAGGGCCTGGCTGCCTTGGGTGGGGTCGCTCCCCAGGTGAGCTCCAGGCTTCTGGGTCTGAATCTGGAGTCCATGTTAGAGACCCTCTGGCTACTGAATATGCTGCTGACCGGCTGACCGCGGTGGATTACAATGAAGGTGGAAGAGTCTTTATGGAAGAAAGTTACAGTAAAGTAAGTGAAGCTGGAATGGAAGTGGTGGATAATAATGATGGGCCGTGTAGCAGTGTCTGTGTGCAGCATGTAATGGAGGGAGGGCGGCAGCCCCAGCAAAGTGACTGTGCTGATCCAGGCAGGGAGATCCAACAACCTGTTGTGATGGACACTCAGCAGCCAGCTCAGGCCGGCAGTGGGAAGCAGCACAAGCTGAGGAGGACATCTTTGGAAAGACTGACAATGCAGGAAAACCTGCAGCAGAATGTGTGTGTGTGAGCCGAGAGTCCCGGGCCCTGAGATCCAAGACCCAGCCGGCCACCGGTGACCCCATAACTGGGGGGAAATCTGCTAAATCTGCCACTAGTCATAAATCTGGGAAGTTATCAGACAATGCAAATGCTGAGCTGGGGGCAAATGGCCACAAGTCTCCCAGGACTGAGGCAGCAGAGACATTCAAAGACCCAGTAGAAAAGCCAAGACACAAGGCAAGTCTTAAAGAGACAGAGCGCACACCAGAACTGCAGCTTGCAGACAAAATTCCAGATTTAGTCAACAACATGAACAACAGCCTTCTATGATGAGGCGTTACAGTCTCTCCACACACAGCTTGCTACTATTGTTAGAGACATTGAGACACTTGAGAAACAAATGGGGCCCATGGCAGAGAGATACAAGAACCTGGATCGGTTTGATGAGTCTCAGAAGCTCCTAAACACAGACAGATACCTGAACCCAGCTCAGCTCCCCCCTCACCATCAAAGCAGGAGACATCCTCACAGGAGCTGCTGTACAGGACCCCAGTGCTGCAAGATTCTGCCCCTTTTCATGATGGCAACCAAGTAAGCCAACCACCCCCAGGGGGCAGCAATCCCTGAATGGCTCCAGCAATGGACTCACAAGGCACCCTCCCCCAGCCTGAGAATGGATGTGATGCAGCCAGTGACACTATGGAAGTTGGAGAGACCCCCCAAATGGCAATCCCGGGGTCACAGCTGGGACATAGTGACACCTCTGAACTGTCCCCCACATTGTTGGACCTCGATCGAGGAAACAAGCAAGCAAGTCTCAATGCATTGCAATCTGTTTGGGACAATGAACAGCCTGCTGTTCCTGATAGTAATGGGACTTAATCGTCTGCATGTACTAATAATGTTTTTACTCCCATAGGGGTTCAGCCACAGGTAGCGGGTCTCCCTCAATCCAGACCCCGCAGTGATAATACTGCCAATGCATCTGGCCACGCTCCTCCTCAGAATTCCTGGAGCCGTGGTTCTCCATCTTTTAGCTTCGGCTTACATTACACCGGTCAGGCATTTAAGAGGAGGAACATGGTAAGATTTAAGAATAAGGGGGCAAGATCTGCCAGACAGGAGACATGTGATCCGGGAGCTCCTGTGTATCCAGATGGGGTTCACACCCGCAGATATCTTGGCCGTCATAAACCTCCCAGACAGGCACAGTTACGATATAAGCTTCAAGCTCTTGGCCAGCTTGGACAGGTTCTGGAAAAGTGTGACAAAGTTTAGGGGCGCTGAGGGATGGGACCAGTTTATTCTTATCCCGGTATCAAAGCCGGGTACTGTGAGTGTTAATATCTTGTTCTGGAATGAGTCCGTATAGTGTGATATGGCTGAGGAGACATTGTGATATGGTGTCTGACCTGACAAAGTGTCTTGATGATGATGGGATCTGGACGGGAGGCTGGAGGGTGCTGGTGAAGCTCAGGCAGCACAGTAATGTTACTTTACATTTGCCCAACTCCTTCTTTATTGGCCGTGAGAGGGGTGTGTGTTTCTATGCCGGTCAGCCACGCTTGGGCTTTAAGTGTGGGAAGGCCGGTCATGTGGCCGGAGTGTGTACTGTAGTGAAGTGTAACCTGTGCGGGGAGATTGGTCACACCAGCCGGTCACACCAGCGCCATGTGTACAAATGTCCGGTGTAACTTGTGTGGTCAGATGGGTCATTACCATAAGGACTGCTCGGAGGCCTTCCATAACCTCTATAGCCAGGCTGCGGAGGAGCTGGAGGCATCAGGTGAGGTTACAGAGGAGGAGGCTCTGACGTCTGGGCAGATAGTAACAAGGCCAGGGTCTGAGACAACTGAGATAAGAGATCAGACAGATGTAACCCCACAGCCTGTGGCTGCCATCTCACAGCCAGCACCGGAGCAAGCTGATAGCCCATCTTCCCCTGTAGCCCCTTCCCCTGCTATGGCCCATTGCCCTGCTCCAGCCTCTTCTGCAGATAGTAAAGCCCCTGGTGATAAGAGAAAGAAGAAAAAAGACAAGTCCACCCACAGACCGGAGGGCGCATGGTCCTTAGTCCAAAAGCCAGGGAAAAAGCCCAAGGGCAGAACAGATACAGCAGTGACAGTTACATCAAACCGATATAACATACTGTCTGAGTCAGGTGCAGATATTTCTGGGCACGATACTATGGAGCTGGAGCAAGAGTTAAAGCGTATAGCCAGAGAATGTGACTCAGGGTCAGAGGAGGACCCACCGACTAAGAAAAAGTCACCAGCAGCTATAGACCCGATAGACTCTGATATGGAAGTGACTGGCAGGCAGGACGACTCTGATGATTCAGATCTATGATGGTGTTTAATGTGTTACTGCTCTACATAATGATGGCACCTAACCCCTGATCTGTAACCTGATGTATCTGCACTGAGTAATCATTAAGAGTATAGACACGATAGATAATGTATAGTATGTAGTATTCTGCTGTGTTATGTTCATTGTATACAAGTATATGTTATCTTTATATTATGTATTAATGCTGATTAGCTGAGTTTTGTTTGTTTGTTTACCAATAAAAATTCCCTTATATCCTAATAGTGTGTAAGCTCTTCTCCTCCTGTATCCTTCCTTATACCCTAATAGAGTGTAAGCTCTTCTCCTCCTGTATCCCCCCTTATACCCTAATAGAGTGTAAGCTCTTCTCCTCCTGTATCCTCCCTTATACCCTAATAGAGTGTAAGCTCTTCTCCTTCTGTATCCTCCCTTATACCCTAATAGAGTGTAAGCTCTTCTCCTTCTGTATCTCCCCTTATACCCTAATAGAGTGTAAGCTCTTCTCCTTCTGTATCTCCCCTTATACCCTAATAGAGTGTAAGCTCTTCTCCTTCTGTATCCTCCCTTATACCCTAATAGAGTGTAAGCTCTTCTCCTTCTGTATCCCCCCTTATACCCTAATAGAGTGTAAGCTCTTCTCCCAATGTATCCTCCCTTATAAAATTACAATAGAAACACAGAGCTAATAAGAGCTTAGTTCAAGTCCTCTTTAAAGTCCTCTAAAGAAATTCAAAATCCACCACAAGTGTGAAATATCCAATTGTGCAGATCCACCACCGATTTGGTACCCTTACCAGAAATGATTAGGTCACCAGCAATATCATCAGATGCGCAAACACTTCCTCCAATCAAAATCCCGCGCTAGGCTGGCGGGAGCCGGCGGTTTGGAAGATAGGAATTCAGCAGCGTGGGTTGGCTTGGAACATTACTGTGACATGCGTGTTTTAACCTTGTGTTTGTGAGTATTTTATTGGCCATATTAAAAGGAATTTTAGCTTTGCAATATTGCACTATGGCTCTTCTATTTCCTTATGTATGAGTACACTTTGGAAATCGGGCTGGTCGTATAGATTTACATTGAAGAAACGCAGCCTAGCGCTGGATTTTGATTGGAGGAAGTGTTTGCGCATCTGATGATATTGCTGGTGACCTAATCATTTCTGGTAAGGGTACCAAATCGGTGGTGTATCTGCACAATTGGATATTTGACACTTGTGGTGGATTTTGAATTTCTTTAGAGGACTTTAAAGAGGACTTGAACTAAGCTCTTATTAGCTCTGTGTTTCTATTGTAATTTTGTTTTTGACTTAAGAGTGAGATTTAAGTTTTACACGTGGAGCTGGATTTAAGATCACTTTATACACATTTTTTCCTTAAAAAATAATATTTTATCTTGTGTTCATTTTCACAAACAAAAAGTTTGGTTGTTAGCGCGGTATGTTTATATAGTTTCTATATATATTTTATCCTCCCTTATACCCTAATAGAGTGTAAGCTCTTCTCCCAATGTGTCCTCCCTTATAAAGTGGAAGCTCATGCTGTCTGTAGCTGAAGTGTAAGGGAAGTTTGCTGGGATCTGACATGTTGGAGTTTGTGGCGGGACAGGAATGTGAGCGTCTCTGGAGAATGGCGGGTGGCTGCTCGGAGCTGCTGATTCCCGCCCAAGAATAGAAAGTGAAAGCAGTTTGGGGAGGAAGCTGAGAGGAGAGACATAAAAACAGCGAGAGACGGCCACTGACCAGCTCCCCTAAGAGTGACTATGAGCTACTCGGAAGAGTCAGAGCTCCCGAGGTGAGAAAGACAAAGAGGGGGAAGAAAATAAGAGATGGGGAATCAGGCGATTCCTTTGTTTTTTACATTAATGGACGGGGAAAGAGCTGAGTCTCCGGCTCCTTTTTTTTTTTTTTACGCTGTAAGCTCTTCCCCTTCTGCATTAACCCTTATATAGCAAAAGAGTGTAAGCTCTTCTCCTCCTGTATCCTCCCTTATACCCTAATAGAGTGTAAGCTTTTCTCCTTCTGTATCCTCCCTTATACCCTAATAGAGTGTAAGCTCTTCTCCTCCTGTATCCTCCCTTATACCCTAATAGAGTGTAAGCTCTTCTCCTCCTGTATCCTCCCGTATACCCTAATAGAGTGTAAGCTCTTCTCCTCCTGTATCCTCCCTTATACCCTAATAGAGTGTAAGCTCTTCTCCTCCTGTATCCTCCCTTATACCCTAATAGAGTGTAAGCTCTTCTCCTCCTGTATCCTCCCTTATACCCTAATAGAGTGTAAGCTCTTCTCCTCCTGTATCATTCCTTATACCCTAATAGAGTGTAAGCTCTTCTCCTTCTGTATCCTCCCTTATACCCTAATAGAGTGTAAGCTCTTCTCCTTCTGTATCCTCCCTTATACCCTAATAGAGTGTAAGCTCTTCTCCTCCTGTATCCTCCCTTATACCCTAATAGAGTGTAAGCTCTTCTCCTCCTGTATCATTCCTTATACCCTAATAGAGTGTAAGCTCTTCTCCTCCTGTATCCTCCCTTATACCCTAATAGAGTGTAAGCTCTTCTCCTCCTGTATCCTCCCTTATACCCTAATAGAGAGTAAGCTCTTCTCCTCCTGTATCCTCCCTTATACCCTAATAGAGAGTAAGCTCTTCTCCTCCTGTATCCTCCCTTATACCCTAATAGAGTGTAAGCTCTTCTCCTCCTGTATCCTCCCTTATATCCTAATAGAGTGTAAGCTCTTCTCCTTCTGTATCCTCCCTTATACCCTAATAGAGTGTAAGCTCTTCTCCTCCTGTATCCTCCCTTATACCCTAATAGATTGTAAGCTCTTCTACTCCTATATCCTCCCTTACCCTTGAATAGAGTGTAAGCTCTTCTTCTTTCTCTATCTTTATGCCGTTTGAGGTTATGGCAGGTGAGGAGCTAGTGGCAGGGGGTGAAAAGTTTAGATAGGTGTAGCACACGTGGCCTGAGGAGTTAACACTCGGGGGTGTGGGGAGTGAGGTCAGGGTGCTGAGCCCCGTGGGTGCCATGTGGAATTGGGGTGCTGACAGGCTTGGGGCACTTGCAGGGTGCACAAACAATTTACAGGAGACAAGTCTGTTAAACAAGTAGTTAGTCACTTTATTAGTAGCCTCTGGTACATGTCATGACTGGGCTAGCGCTCCATACGCCCTTGCCTCCCTTAAATTCCACCACCAAATAACGACTCCGAACCATGATAAAGATTAAAATCTAATCGGCCACAGCCAAACATATATATAAGTTACACGCAATGAAAGCCCCCCCCCCCCCTTTTTGTTCCGGGTCTGAGAAGCCTAAGATAAGACAACCATGGGAGGGGGAGAGACAAACGCGCTACAAGGCGGAAGTCAACGAAAGCTCGGCCGCGTACCTCCTAGGCCTTAACTGAGCTAACCGCCAGAAGACAAAATTCCCCCTCTCCCCCCCCCCCTCCCTCCCTAAATAAACCACCAAATTCCTTATCTCAACAACCAAAACCTTCCTGCCCGGTGGTCCGCTGGAAACAGCTGCACACCCAACCAAATTAAACCTGCTACTTCAGACTCGAAACCCGAGAGGAGACCCGCCAAACGCCTGTGACAAATACATTACAAAAAATTAACCCCGTTATAAAAAAAAAAAAAAAAAACCACACACAAAGAATCATAAAGTACCGTATATACTCGAGTATAAGCCGAGTTTTTCAGCCCACTCTTTGGGCTGAAAAAAGCCGCCTCGGCTTATACTCGAGTCAGTGCCGAAATGGAGGAGAAAAAGGGGCCAGGCGACATGCCCATTCATTTCCCGCCCCCGTGCCGGCTCCTCGCACTCACCCTCTCACTTCCAGCTGTTCCTCATGTGCCGGGGACTGGATGCCGCTCAGCGTCTCCGGGGGGGGCCTCCCTCGGGCCGGCCTGGACGGTGGGGAGGGGGGCGGCGGTGCTCTGCGCCATTGTGCCGGTAGGGCGGGGACCGGAGCACACTGTGCAGCCCAGCGCCAAGCGCCGGGCCGGACGCGCAGCGACGGAGGGCAGGGCACGCCGGCCGGGGGCGGTGACGCGCACGTTCTGGGCCGGCCTCTTAAGATGCTTCTACGGACAGGCTGTGCAAACGAGAGGTAAGTGTGTATACCGTATATACTCGAGTATAAGCTGAGAAAAGCCGCCTCGGCTTATACTCGAGTCAATAACTTGTTCCATTTTTTTATGGTAAAATTAGGTGCCTCGGCTTATATTCGGGTCGACCTATACTCGAGTATATACGGTAACATATAAATAAAATACAACATTTCTGCTTTTTCTTTTTTTTTTATATATAACAAACAGCATCTAACAGTAATAAATAACATTAAAACTGAAGCACCCCGAACAGGTGCCCATAACAATAGTGCAAAGAACAGAACGAGCAGCTCCTATTTAACTTTTTTTTTTTTTTTTTTTTATCAACATGTACATAGTTAATCTGTATAACCTACCTCACAAATCACCCCCACAATAATACCCCAATATACCCCATTTCACCAGAACCGTGGCCCCAACCATAACCAAAAACAAGGCGGGTGGGTGGGACTGCTCGTCCATCCAAGCCGGGGTCGAAAGAGGAAGGGGAGGAGGGACGAACGTCCCTTTATACTCTCCTTCCCCTTGATGTCACTTCCCCCCCCCCCCCCCCCCCCGTGACCATTCCCACAAGGCTGGTCTGCTTCCGGGCAGGAACGCAGGCCAGTCATGTGGGCTGCTCTCCTTAAAGTGGACCAACACCCAGGATTTTGACTATCCTGGGTTTTGGTCCACTTCGGTGGGCGATCGGGGGTGCCCCGCTGTGTGAAACCCCCCAGAACGTCCGGAAACACTCACCTCACCACGCTCCTACGCGGGGGCTCGTCCAATCAGAGCGCTCAGAACCGCTGTGGTATGCACATACAAGCGGTGTCCAACCACAGCTCCGAGCGCTGTCTTGTGCTTCCCTCTAATTCACAAATGGGCGGGGCGGGTGCGCGCCCTGCTAGAGGCAAGCGCCAGACGCGGCCGGTGGTGGTTTGGGGGTTAAAAAACTACTTTTAACACATCGCCTCCAGCGCTCTGGGGTTTAAACATGCATTTCACAGCGCTTGAATTTTTTGAGCGTGATTTTTTGATGAATATGGTGGGAGCCGGTCGCTCTGACCAGTCGCTATCATGTGCATACATCGCGGAATCTGTCAAATAGCAACTCGTCACCTTGTATTCAACATTACTGCACACCGACTGAGTCGCTGTCAACAACCGAACAACGGCCAAGCACAGCGAATACTAGCGGGCGCTGTGAAAATACTGCTACAGTCGCTCTACTGTCGCTACCTGCCGCTATTAATGAATCTGCCTCCCCGTTATATAGTTATATAGTTATATAGGCCCTTATTTATGAAGGATTAGCGACAGGTAGCGACTATTGAGCGACCGGTAATGACGGGCCCCGCCACGAGAACGCCGGCTCCCCACCACAATCACACATTTATCAAGCCGATCCTGCTTAGCGACTGAGATAGCGCCATATAGCGACTCATTCATCATTATTCCAGCCTCAGCCCAAAGCACCAGCGTCCGACCTTGAACAGCGACAGGTATGACCTCTCGCTACCTGGCGCTCTCCAATGCATATTTTCACAGCGCCCGCTAGTAGCTTACCTACATTCAAAGCACCATTTAAATATAAGTCACCATGAAAAATTCGCGATACTGCTCCTTTAAGTATAAAAGAACACAGAGCGTCCCTCCTCCCAGATTCCAAATACTAATACACGGTGCTCACACGGACTTACCTCTCGGCCCCCAACCCTGGTCCCGGGATGGGTGACAGGCAGAGGCTGCTAGAAGATCCTTTGTTACTTTATTTCATTTATTGCCCTCCTACAACTCACCGCCCTAGGCACTGGTCTGGGTTTTGCTAGTCATGAATAAATATAGAATTGGATGCATTTCTCTCCCCGCAGGAGCGCGGTGGTGGGGATCACCTCCTGGAGCCCAGGGACCGACCTCGCATGGCTAAAGGACTTTCTCTGTGAGAACTTCCCGGATCACGTCTTTGAAGTGAGGAATCTCCCCATCAGCAAAAGCAACAGAAGCCAATGGCAGCGATGTGCAGCCGCCATTTTCCATCACAGCATGCACCAGGGCCCACTGAATATCACCGATGTGGACGGGGCGCTGTACGAGGAGCTGCAATACCTGCACACGACTCTAGGTGGAGCCCTGTCTTCTGAATGTTTCTCTGTCTCCGCCTTGCTCTTCTCTTTCTGGGATGGCATGACTAAAGCCCTAGTGACCAATATAGCGGCTATAGGGGCCCGGGGGGAACATGTGGGGCCCCAAACAAATGCTGAGCCATAGTGACTAATATAGCGGCTATAGGGGCCCGGGGGGAACATGTGGGGCCCCAAACAAGTACTGAGCCATAGTGACTAATATAGCGGCTATAGGGGCCTGAGGGGGACATGTGGGGCCCCAAACAAATACTGAGCCATAGTGACCAATATAGCGGCTATAGGGTCCCGGGGAGGGGAGGCATGTGTGGCCCCAAACAACTACTGAGCCATAGTGACTAATATAGCGGCTATAGGGGCCTGAGGGGGACATGTGGGGCCCCAAACAAATACTGAGCCATAGTGACCAATATAGCGGCTATAGGGTCCCGGGGAGGGGAGGCATGTGTGGCCCCAAACAACTACTGAGCCATAGTGACTAATATAGCGGCTATAGGGGCCTGAGGGGGACATGTGGGGCCCCAAACAAATACTGAGCCATAGTGACTAATATAGTGGCTATAGGGGCCCGAGGGGGACATGTGTGGCCCCAAACAACTACTGAGCCATAGTGACTAATATAGCGGCTATAGGGGCCTGAGGGGGACATGTGGGGCCCCAAACAAATACTGAGCCATAGTGACTAATATAGCAGCTATAGGGGCCCGGGGGGACATGTGCCATCTTACCCCCGGGGCACCCGATCAGGGATGCCCCACTATGTGAAACCCCCTAGGTCGCCCGATGTCACTTAATCTTCCCTGGTCCTACGGTGCATGCGCAGCCTCTCATCCAGTCAGGTTTAAAGGGGTTTGGTGCAATTCAAAGTAGACCAAAACTAGAGTTTTGGTCCAAATATCATGATCCTTAGGGGGCATCCAGATTTGGGACGTTCCTCAGTGATGTGACATGACTTTTCACCACAAAGGGGCCCCCTGAGACCATGCCGCCCAAGGACCCACATAAACCTGGAGCCGGCCCTGGGCTCAGGTAAGTGTACCTCTGCACCTCTACGTTAGGGGAACCCCATCTACCACACTCCTCACCCACCCGCCGGGGCTCCTCTGGCTCCTCACCCACCTGAAATTTTAAATAAATAAATTCTAGTGGCAAGCGGAGCCCCAGCAGGCGGCTGAGGAGCGGGGGCGGATAAGGGGGTGTCATTTTTGGATCCCAAAGTTTTGTGACTCGATTTCAGTAGGGACCGGGTTCGGGTTTGGGTCAAGTTTTTACAGGTGTTTGCCCAACACTACTCATGACTCCTTGATTGCATCATAGAACTTTCTTGTGTAAACACTCCTCCTTATCCCTGATGAGCACTGTGTTTTTGTCTGTAGGCAGAGAGAGGATCCTAGTGGTGTTGGATGATACGGAGGACTGCGGTGAGGAGGAGAGACTGAGGATCCTGCAGACACAGCCCCACCTGGCACAACTGTCTGACCAGCTAATTCTTATCCCGAAACACAAGAAACATAAGGAGGCTTTTGATAAAGGAAAAGACTTCTTCAATTTTCTTGATAAAGGTAAGTGTCTCCATAACCGTGCAAAAAGGGGAGCACTTGCAATACACAGGAGCTCGGTTCTTTATTTAGTTCCACATCTCAAACCTACCAAACTTCATTTGACTCTGGCTTCGCTTGGCCAACAATGTTAGTATCTCCTTGGCCGAGTCTGGGCTGCTCTTCAGCTCTAATCAGTTACTCAGGGGTAAGACAAGCAAAGTCCTTGTCGTGGGTAAATGTCGAGGAGGATGACAACTAAAGTTTCTCAACAGCTCTACACCATGGTGTAAGTAGAGTTTGTCCCCCGCCAAAACCTTCATCCCCTACCATATTTTCATCCCCTGTAGTGTCACCTCAGACCTGCAATGGATAAAATGCTTAGCATTTATATAGTAATACAGAACACTCTAAATTGCATCAGGGATGCACAAGAAATTTTTTTAGCTGGTGACACTGGGAGGTTACAGACCAAATGATCCACTTGCAAAATACAAATAATTCAATTACACAAAAGAGTTACATCAGTAAAAACAGGAATATGACCAATAATCTAACTGCACTAAGAAGAGATGGTTCCCTTGAGTTTAGCCTGTGCCTATTTAGTGCCCCAGTGACCACCGAGAGAAATCTTTAAATCCTTAAGGTCCTTCAGGCAGGAACTTTGAAGTCCCTTCCAGGTGTAAGGGGTGGTTGCAGCCATTTCTAACTTTGTGTATGTCCTCCAGGGTCTGGAGTAAAGCCCTAATAAACATTTCAACTGCTCTAATTGTTCTTTTAAGCCCATACTTTTACTTGCTCCCTCAAACCATACGAAGCAGAAGCTAAACACGGACCCAATTAAAGAATTGAAGATTAAGACCAGAAGTTTAGTAGACAGACAATCCCACTTTTGTTTTCAATCATTAGAAAAACAATATTCTTTGCTGATTTCACCTTGGCCGCTGCAGACACAGACTACCACCAGCAGTACCACCTGCAGTTTCCCCAATTAGTGATGACTAGGGAAACACAGCAGAAGGCAAGGCCAGAGTGTCAGTTAAAGATGTTATGCAGGATCTGATGAGCAGAACAGGAATGAAGAATATTCAGGATCTGCAAGATATGAAAGGGTTAATGCTAGCTGAACACAGAGAAGGCCAGAAGTGGCTGAGGGAGTGCCGCAGGCACCAGTTCCAGAGTGGGATGTCTAGCGACAAGTCTGTTTACCGGAGCTCCCCGCAAGTGAGGACAGACTGTGCTGCAGACAGGCCGAGGTTCTACAACCTTTGCCAGTTGGCAGCGAGTCCAAAGTCCAGTACGGTGTAAATCCAGTTCAGATAACAGGAATGTTTGCAAGAACCGAGCCAGAGGATCCAGAGCCAGAGGAGGTCGTAATACAAAGCCGAGGGTCAGGGAGCCAGAGCAGATAGTCAGAGCCAAAACGGGTAGTAATCCAAAGTCAGGGGTTAAAATCCACAGTGGTTAGTTAGCACAGCAGAAGTCAAACTGGGATCACAGGAGCAGGATGGCAGGCGTCACTTCCAAGATGATCAGTAGGCTTGCAGGCCTCCTTTTTAGAGGCTGGGCCGCAAGCACAGTGACACAGACGTGCATACGCGCACCTTGTAGACTACAGGAGCACGCAGAAGCGAGCGAGGTCACAGGAACCAGACAGCACATGCGCGACTTGGTTTCCGGTCACCTTCGTGACTGCACACATCCCTGCCCATGCACTCTCCGAACTGGAATATCCGAGATCTCTCGCCGTGACAGCTGAGCTTTCCTTGGAATAGCTGTGATGATTCCACCTCAGGTCATCTGAGATGATGAGGATTCACAAAAACTCCTTTATTTATTTTTATTGTTATACATGTAAAAGCCTTTGTTCAGGTACTAACCTCCAATGTAATGCTGCATAGTTCACCCATAGTGAAGGGCCCCATTCAGCCTCAGGAGACATGGTAGGTCACCCTAGCACTAGGTTTTCCACCAGGACATTATATCAGAGGCTGCTAAGGCCAGTAGATAACAAGGACCTTACTGATACTTATAGTCGTTGTTCAGGCACACTCAAAAGTCTTCCCATTGTGTAGGCCTACACATGGCAATGTTCTCATTTTTTGTCACCCCTGATTTTCTCTGACATCCTTTTAAAGTAAGAAACAATCCTGGCTGGGTATTTCATGATCCCAGGTGTATGAAGGATCTTTCCTCCCGCCCACGATTGAGGTGGATGTCAGGCATCCCCTAATTCGCCTTATATTCACCTCTATTCAGCGATCCTATAGTGCATGCGCGTGTTTCCTCTGGCACTCCCTGTACCCTTTCATCGTTTGCCCGCACCCTCGTCGGGCATAACCGAATGAGGGAGCGGCCAGAGCAGTCATTCCTTGCCACACATTAATATGCACGGCAATGATTGCTTATCGGAGGAGGCCTAACGTTGCTCCATGAAAGCGAGGATCGATGTGAGTGAATGGGGGGGGGTTACACACACACACAAGTTGGGGTGCCCATGTGAAGCAGATAAGTAAGGGATTATGATGTCATGTGATTACCAAGAAATAATGTTACCAATTTTATTGTTCACAGCAGTTGGGAAGATATCTCAGCTTGGAAATCCCTTCCCCTCCTCTGCACCTTTCCCAGCATCCTCAGCTCATGTACGTATATGAATGTGTAGTCCACATGTAACATCTCTTGGCACATACTTGGACCTACTATTCCAGGGTTCCCCCGAAAAGCTGCTGGGCCCCACTTTACTCTCACAGTGCTCAACTAGTTCCTCAGGGTGCCTGCCAGAGGCAGAGTGGATCAAAACCCCTGCCGAAACCCTCCAAAAGATTCCAGTGCTGGCTGCTAGACTGCCACCCGGTGTGAAACCCCAGTGGTCATCAGTATACTCGCCTTTACTGGACAGCTCCCGCGGCGCTGTGATCACTGGTTCCCTGTAGCTGTGCGCCCCCCCCCCCACCCAGCCTATCTGAATAGCTGGGCACCTGTCCTCTGACACCTTGAGATCAGCCAATCGACTATCTGAACAGGGCTGGTGGAAAACCCTGTTTTTTTACAAAATCTGTCCCACTGCCGAACCAGCAGCATCACCCTGGGTGCTCAGGCACGGGGACCTCTTCACTGGGGGACCACTCCACATGACACACCGTGACAATCCCACTCCCTATGCTGGAGCAACAGCACAGGACAGCCACTCCCCACACTGCTGGGGAAGGGCTTACCTCAATATCACTGGCTTGGCCAGGGAGGACCTCCTCAGGTGGGGGCCTCCAGCCCGAGTGTCAGCCTTCCACCCTCTCTGCTTCAGCGCAGGCTCTCTCTCCACAGCTGCTTTGGCCTTGTTTATGATCCTAGGAGGTCCCTCCCTGAGCACACGGTGACACCTAGCATTTATATTATTTACATGCAGAATCCCTCCAATCACCCCATAACAGGAAGTGGGAAGAATCCCCCAATTCCCCCATAACAGGCAGTATGTAGAATCCCCCAATTCCCCATAACAGGCAATGTGCAGAGTCCCCCAATTCCCCCATAACAGGCAGTGTGTAGAATCCCCCAATTCCCCATAACAGGCAATGTGCAGAGTCCCCCAATCCCCCCATAACAGGCAGTGTGTAGAATCCACTAGTTCCCCAATAACAGACACTGTGCAGAACCCTCTTCAATCACCCCATACCAGGCAGCATGAAGAGTCCCCTCCAATGACCCCTTAACAGGCAGTGTGTAGAATCCCCCAGTTCCCCAATAACAGGCAGTGTGCAGAACCCTCTTCAATCACCCCATACCAGGCAGCATGAAGAGTCCCCTCCAATCACCACATAACAGGCAGTGTTTAGAATCCCTTCAGTCCACGATCAGCATGCTGAAGCATAAAGGGGGGGGGGCAGGTCCTCTTTGAAGAGACATTACGTTTCCTACAGTTTGGACTTTGGACTGCATGTTTAATATTTTCTTCTCTCTTCAGTCAGCTGTTACAGGAGGAGGTGAAAACAACAAGTCGGAGGGAATTTATAATAAGCTGAAAAAGCAGATCAGTAATGTGAAGTCACATATCAATACAATCTGCAGGTCATCAGAGCAGAAGCGCAGGATCAGAATCTTCTCTCGGGCAGCAGAAAGCAATTACACATGGCTGCTTAACGGCCTGAAGGCGGAGCCTGGGATGGAGTCAGCTGACATCAAAGGTGTCTACATAACCAACAACTATAAAGAATTCAGAGAGCAAGCAGAGAACTGTCAGTTCGACATCACCGATGTCACAGATTCTATGTACGATGAAGAACTCCAAGACCTCTCAGGCCTTCTCGGTGAGTCCTTATGTCTTGGCTGAGGACCAAAAAATGAATCCTGGTTCCATCCTGCTTGTGTTTAAAAAAAAGTACTGACTTCCAAGTGTGCAGAACCAGATTAAGTGTGGTGGAGGCCCCTGGGAAGAAATTACTCCCGTAATTACCTGCTGCCCCTACCACCTGGGAGCCTTAGTTTACAACCCCTGTAATCCAGCACTGCTGGTGTGTAGTTAAGACCTCTTTCCACCAGTGATCTCCAGGTCAGTGCCTCCATTCAAGATGGTCATCCCCCCCACCACTTTAGTCACAGTGTCTGGTGAAAAGCCACACCATTGACTGCAAAAGTGGAGAGCACACCAGGCCTTGTCATGAGGGCGGAAGGCCCTCTGTGGGACATGGGACTTGAGTGATATGGGAGGCAGACGCTTGCCTGGAGAACTCCGGGGAATAAGACCAGACCTACACACTAAGGGACTCCATTTTGAGAATCCGTAAATGTTATCTCACCAAAGCAGGACAGAGAAGCTGCAGGGTACAAGTCAGTGAATCAACTGGCAACAAGAGGGGTCTACAATATCTGTATGCCCTGGGAACCCAAACCTCCTGCTCCAATACTAACCCACTTTTGGGATTGCTCCTTCCAGACATGGTATTGCGACCCCATGGTGACTGCCAGTGTCCAGTGGGTTTTGCTGGGCGGGAACGCACGCAGTACTTTGTAAGCCCGCCCCACAAACTTCACAGACAGCCATCGATCATGTGGGGCCACAAAGGGCATTTCAATTCAGGATATCCCCCCCCCCACCCCCAAGAGGAACAAGAAAGTAAAAATCTTGGGTTAAGAGCAAACTGTTATCCTGAGAGCCTTTATGATTTCTTGTATTGTACAGGAAAGGAGAACGTCATTGTGGTGGCCGACGACCTGAAGAAAGGCGACTATGACGAGAAGAAGCGGATATTAGAGAGCCAGCCCAGCATTTCCCAGCATGCACAAGAACTGTTCGTGTTCACAAAGATACAAAAGAACCGCGAGACACTGAAAGAAATATTCCGGATAATGCAGAAAGGTTGGTTTTATTTAATCAAGCAACCCCCTGACCCTAGTCGTTGGCGGGCTCCTGCCCTACCGCATCTTCTGGGGCAGCCGACGCCAGGTCCACATCTTGAATTGAATCTCGCAATTCAGTGCAGGGACCTTGATGACCCCACTGTGTGAGGCAAGCAAACTGCATGGAGAAACTGCGTGTTTGAAATTCAATAAATTAATTTCAGGACCATCACACTGGTGTCACAGGGAGGTCAACTGACAACTGTCCAAAATAAAGTTTGAAAACCCTTCAGCACGGATGTAGATAGCAAACCTCACTTCCACACAAACGAAAAGCAACAGTGTTCCCTGGAGAGTATTAGTAAGCTTCTGACTGATTTCACTTCCTGTACTAAAGCATCTGTAAAGCCGAGCGGCAAGGTCCAGGAGTCTAGAAGACTTCATGACCAGCTGCTTGACTTTCTCTTGAGCATCCTCATAAGGGTAGAAAGAGGCTAATGTTAGGCATTAAGGGGTTCTGAAAGCCATCTATTAAAGAGGAGGTTAAAACCTCCCCCAAACCTCACTGGACTGCTGCCCCCCGCCTCCGGGTTCAGTTTTGGGAAGTTCGTACTCACCTTGCTGGGGCACCCATCTTTTGGGTCCCTCGGATTGCGGGCGACCTGGGATACAATAGGACCACCTAATAAGCCTCGAGTCTTCACAGAGCGGGGCTGAACATTGACGAGCACAGCTAAAGCAACGACTAAGCTGGCGGTGGGCAGAGGATTGTGCCCTGAGGCAGCAGGATGTTGCTGCATGGGGAGGCAGCAACATCTAAAAGATAAGCAGGAGGGGGGAATCGCCCCCTTTTTTTTTTTTAAGACCGATGTTCCTCTTTAAAGGTAAAAGGCAAAGAATGCTTTCCTAAAACAGAAAGTCTATGCATGTGCCATGCAATCCAAAGATAATAATATATGTGAATAATACCGCGCTATTCTTAATTCGTAGATAGCTCCACGTGCAGAACTTAAATCTCACTAATAAGTCCCAACGTTAGATATAGAAAAAAAGCACAGAGCTGTAATATATATTTAATTTGGGTCCTTATTAAAGTTCATTTAATCAATCTTTAGACTAACCCTGAAGGTGCTAAAACTTTCTTTAGCAATGTTGTACTATGGGTCTATTTTTTCTTTTACATGTTATAACTAGAGATGAGCGAGTAGTGAAATATTCGAAATTTCGAATTTCGATTCGAATAGACCGCGTTACTCGACTACTCGACCGATTATCGAATCCCATTATAGTCTATGGGAAAAAAATGCTCGCCACTTGGAAATCTCAATTCGACCACTTGGAGGTCACCAAGTCCACCCTGAAACATCAGAAAATGATGCCAACACTGCTGGAATGCAACTGGGACAGCAGGGGAAGCATGTCTGGGTGCATATAACGCGCCCAAGTCGCACTATTACGCCACTATCACAGCCACTCAACAATACACTCCAAACACAATATAACTTCTACGTAAAGTGAGACAAGACAAGGAAACCTTCTTTCCTCTACATTGCCATGGACCCCAAGCCAAACTGTACAAAAAAGAAGAACAAAATTCTGCACCCCTTAAAATCACGTTGCCTAATGACAACCACAGATGACATAGGCAAGGGGGAAAATAAATAGACCCCACCCCTAATTGTCATTGTGTGTGTGTGTGTGTGTGTGTGTGTGTGTGAGATGTGGTCAGACATGTCCTCTTGTGTCATTGTGTCACCCCAGCAGTAAGGGAAGCTTAAAGGAGGAGGTTTGTTACAGTGTGTCACCCCAGCAGTCAGGGAAGCTTACAGGAGGAGGTTTGTTACAGTGTGTCACCCCAGCAGTAAGGGAAGCTTAAAGGAGGAGGTTTGTTACAGTGTGTCACCCCAGCAGTCAGGGAAGCTTACAGGAGGAGGTTTGTTACAGTGTGTCACCCCAGCAGTAAGGGAAGCTTACAGGAGGAGGTTTGTTACAGTGTGTTACCCCAGCAGTAAGGGAAGCTTAAAGGAGGAGGTTTGTTACATTGTGTCACCCCAGCAGTCAGGGAAGCTTACAGTGGGAGGTGTGTTACATTGTGTCACCCCAGCAGTAAGGGAAGCTTACAGGAGGAGGTTTGTTACAGTGTGTCACCCCAGCAGTAAGGGAAGCTTACAGGAGGAGGTTTGTTACATTGTGTCACCCCAGCAGTAAGGGAAGCTTACAGGAGGAGGTTTGTTACATTGTGTCACCCCAGCAGTCAGGGAAGCTTACAGTGGGAGGTGTGTTACATTGTGTCACCCCAGCAGTAAGGGAAGCTTACAGGAGGAGGTTTGTTACAGTGTGTCACCCCAGCAGTAAGGGAAGCTTACAGGAGGAGGTTTGTTACAGTGTGTCACCCCAGCAGTCAGGGAAGCTTACAGGAGGAGGTTTGTTACAGTGTGTCACCCCAGCAGTAAGGGAAGCTTAGAGCTGAGAGCTCTTAAAAATTGTGTGGAGTCCCAAGAGCTGAGACCTCTTAAAAATTGTGTGGAGGCCCAAGAGCTGAGACCTCTTAAAAATTGTGTGGAGTCCCAAGAGCTGAGACCTCTTAAAAATTGTGTGGAGTCCCAAGAGCTGAGACCTCTTAAAAATGGTGTGGAGGCCCAAGAGCTGAGACCTCTCAAACATTGTGTGGAGTCCCAAGAGCTGAGACCTTTTAAAAATTGTGTGGAGTCCCAAGAGCTGAGACCTCTTAAAAATTGTGTGGAGGCCCAAGAGCTGAGACCTCTCAAACATTGTGTGGAGGCCCAAGAGCTGAGACCTCTTAAAAATTGTGTGGAGTCCCAAGAGCTGAGACCTCTTAAAAATTGTGTGGAGGCCCAAGAGCTGAGACCTCTCAAACATTGTGTGGAGGCCCAAGAGCTGAGACCTCTCAAACATTGTGTGGAGGCCCAAGAGCTGAGACCTCTTAAAGCAGAGCAGAGTGTATATAGTTTTGTATATAGGTGGTAATACACCACTGAAGTCTTTCCGTCCCTATTCCAGCAGCAGCTACCCCTCACTAAAGCAGCCATTGTGTGCAGTGTGTATATAGCTAGAATGAACTATATACTGTTCAGCATAGTAGCCCTAATAAGGACTCTCAATGACTCTCTTGTCTTCTGGTAGCTGGTATATATGGTGGTAAATGCGATATTCTGAGCTTCTGGGGCCCTGCCTGCCTACATATGGGCTATATATTGTTCAGCATAGTAGCCCTAATAAGGGCTCTTAATGACCCTCTTGTCTTCTGGTAGCTGGTATATATGGTGGTAAATGCGATATTCTGAGCTTCTGGGGCCCTGCCTGACTACATAGGATATGAGCTATATACTGTTCAACATAGCAGCACTAATAAGGGATTAAGGACTCTCTTGTCTTCTGGTAGCTGGTATATATGGTGGTAAAAGCGATATTCTGAGCTTCTGGGGCCCTGCCTGACTACATAGAATATGAGCTATATACTGTTCAGCATAGTAGCCCTAATAAGGGCTCTCAATGACTCTCTTGTCTTCTGGTAGCTGGTATATATGGTGGTAAAAGCGATATTCTGAGCTTCTGGGGCCCTGCCTGACTACATAGAATATGAGCTATATACCGTTCAGCATAGTAGCCCTAATAAGGACTCTCAATGACTCTCTTGTCTTCTGGTAGCTGGTATATATGGTGGTAAATGCGATATTCTGAGCTTCTGGGGCCCTGCCTGCCTACATATGGGCTATATACTGTTCAGCATAGTAGCCCTAATAAGGGCTCTTAATGACCCTCTTGTCTTCTGGTAGCTGGTATATATGGTGGTAAATGCGATATTCTGAGCTTCTGGGGCCCTGCCTGACTACATAGGATATGAGCTATATACTGTTCAACATAGCAGCACTAATAAGGGATTAAGGACTCTCTTGTCTTCTGGTAGCTGGTATATATGGTGGTAAAAGCGATATTCTGAGCTTCTGGGGCCCTGCCTGACTACATAGAATATGAGCTATATACTGTTCAGCATAGTAGCCCTAATAAGGGCTCTCAATGACTCTCTTGTCTTCTGGTAGCTGGTATATATGGTGGTAAATGCGATCTTCCGAGCTTCTGGGGCCCTGCCAGCTACAGCCTGTCTTTCCCTGCTGTGAGCGTCTATCCCTCACTAAGTTCAAGCTGCTAATGCTGACGAAGAGGAAGTGCTGAGTTTTGTAGATTTGAGGTCACATGGTTTTTCCAGCCAACGCGTCTAGACGCCGTTCTCGCGATGCCAGCGTCCTCCCAGGACCTGTCCCACCCCCCCTGCATGGTGATTGGTGTAAAAAACGCGCCAGGGAAGGTGTGAGGGGAAACGAATTGTGAGTGCGCCATCGCCGCTGTACTCGATCGAAATCGAGTATGACGAATAGCGTAATATTCGATCGAATACCGACTCGGTCGAATACTACTCGCTCATCTCTAGTTATAACATGTGGAAGCACTTGACCCCTTATGTTTAAATGCTGGATTCAAGCCTACTATCTATATTATGACTGGGAATTGATCTCATGATCTCTTGATTAGGCGCATCTTATAACATTCTCTGGTAAGAGCATATGATTGGTGGTGGGCAGTGAGACTGATAATTGTCTCAAAAATCCGGAATTGAGATGCTCCTGTGCAGGAAACCATCAGGTTGGTGTTTTATCAATGTCGGGCGATCTATTCTGAATGAATGTGCATCGGATGGCGGGGTGCCAGGGATGGGGCCCGAAACACAGCGTCCAGGTAAGAATGCAGGCTTGAGAGTCTAATACAACCTTTGCGTGTTTGCTGATGATACAAAGGTTAGTAATAGTGTGGATATTCCTGGAGGGGTCTGCAACATGGAACGTGATTTGGCTTTACTCTATAAATGGTCAAATATGTGTAAACTAGAGTTTAATGTCTCTAAATGTGTCATGAATCAAGGAGGTTTTATGCCTTAATCCAGACCGGATTTTGATCGTACTACAAACGATCCTTACACACAGATGTTTTTGGGGACCTGGCCCTACTATACAGCAATAAAGTCACACTGGTAGCGATGGGCCTACAGGGCACAAGCTTTAGCATATACACAATGTCTCTTCTAAAGGCTAGGAAATTAGCACACAGAAGTTCACTTTATAAATTTTTAAGATTTAATTCACCCGTAAGGGGCAGTGCATGTAAGACAAAGATGTACAATAAAATAACAGACATACAATACAGCGAACGTGAAGGGGTGCACCACTAATAAACTAAAATAATGTGCTCACTCCTCAAACCATCCAACCTATTTCTATAGGAGTGGCCATGAAAAAATCATGCCTTCCTCCCCATGAGGAGCACCAAGAGAAGTATGTAACAAAAGAAAACACAGAGCATAAGTAAATAAATAAACCACAGTATCTAAGAAAAAAACATCAAAGAAAGTCCAAATGCTGGAAAAAATGTTGAAAAAAGTGTAATGACTGAAATATCCCACGGTGCATGCACTTCACATGTACATGTGCAAAATAATCCACCACCAAACGTGCAAACTCTTACCGACTTCAAAGCATATATAGAGCCTCCAAAACCTGGTTCACAGCGTTGTTATCACCAATCGAACCCAATGCAGGTTATGCGCTAATCAAGCATGCCAATTGCAAACTCCTCAGGCTCCTCCTCATACACAAAACACTTCCAGATGGTATGCACACAATAAACGCTGTTCTCACAATTCTTCTGTATCAGTTGTCACAGTTATCAGGTACAGCTCAGATGATGGTAATATATGGATTATAAAAACAGAAAACCAACAATAGTGTAATTCTGCAAGACTAGTCTGCTTTAATAAAATCCAAAGATGCACTCACATAATGAATGAACAAGGTCAGCATTAAAAGCACAAAGCCGGTCTCACCAACGCTGGAATCAGACGCCTGTCGGCTCCTTCCCAAGTATCTGGCAATGATAGTCCAAACGTAAAAAGTTCAAAAAGATAAAAGAGATAAAAAACAATCCTGGATCCACCGCTCGCCACCGCCGACGCGTTTCGTCGAAGCAAAGCGCCTAGTTAAAGTCGCTTTGCGGCGACGAAACGCGTCGGCGGTGGCGAGCGGTGGATCCAGGATTGTTTTTTATCTCTTTTATCTTTTTGAACTTTTTACGTTTGGACTATCATTGCCAGATACTTGGGAAGGAGCCGACAGGCGTCTGATTCCAGCGTTGGTGAGACCGGCTTTGTGCTTTTAATGCTGACCTTGTTCATTCATTATGTGAGTGCATCTTTGGATTTTATTAAAGCAGACTAGTCTTGCAGAATTACACTATTGTTGGTTTTCTGTTTTTATAATCCATATATTACCATCATCTGAGCTGTACCTGATAACTGTGACAACTGATACAGAAGAATTGTGAGAACAGCGTTTATTGTGTGCATACCATCTGGAAGTGTTTTGTGTATGAGGAGGAGCCTGAGGAGTTTGCAATTGGCATGCTTGATTAGCGCATAACCTGCATTGGGTTCGATTGGTGATAACAACGCTGTGAACCAGGTTTTGGAGGCTCTATATATGCTTTGAAGTCGGTAAGAGTTTGCACGTTTGGTGGTGGATTATTTTGCACATGTACATGTGAAGTGCATGCACCGTGGGATATTTCAGTCATTACACTTTTTTCAACATTTTTTCCAGCATTTGGACTTTCTTTGATGTTTTTTTCTTAGATATTGTGGTTTATTTATTTACTTATGCTCTGTGTTTTCTTTTGTTACATACTTTATTGGGTCTTTTTTGAGATAAGGACTTTATCACGTTGAGCATATTTTTTTGAGTGTTAAAACATTCACTTTATATATTGTTAGAAGCGCGGTTCCTGGTTTTATTGGTTCACCAATAATACTGTTTTCACCAAGAGAAGTATACTGACAACCTATCTATGCAAAAGTTATTTTATTGACACATATAAATGTTAAAAAATACAAACACACAAACCACAGGACAATTAAAAACAAGTAGCAGGTCCCTGTAATAATTAGTAACTCTGAATATACAGTATCAAAAAACCCCAATTAATGGGTAATATAGGTAATCTGTGATGCAAGCGCTCCCAAATTAATAAATAAAATGAGGCAAAAAAGTAGTGAATACAAAAAAAAGGCACAGGAGTCTGTCAGCGCAGGGACTGAAAGTCCCTGCACCCACTTACCCCCGTACCTGTGCCGGCACCAACCAGATCAAAAGGATCTGTATACCACCAAAATTTAGACAAATTAAAAAAACCTTGTGAATAAAGAAAACACCTACTCCTAAAGACCTATATAAACAAACCTAAAAAAGTGACAAGCTACACACTGAAATGCAGTAAAAAATGTGAATACAGAATAAGCTCCCCACAGTGAACATCAACAGTTAGCATGTATTAATATATAGAACAAAACTATCACTAATAAATATATGATTAAATCCCTATAAGCATATGGGCATAATAAATATCATGATACCAGTAACCACATCAATAAAGCATATAAATACATAATCAATAGATAAACTAATATGTATACATTAACTAAGTGCCTAAATGAATATATATAAACTAGCAACCCCACCAGTGAACCCCCCAGTATAGTGGACCGATATGTCAAGGTGTTGAAGATACCAAAATTCAGAAACAACAGATGGTGTCAGCAAAATTAGACCAAGATACTACCAAAGCCCATGTGAACGGGAGACACAGCCAGCATCACGTCATATCAAACAAGGGACCGCACACAACCCCGGCCACCCGCGCCCGCCGCCCCCATGCGGCTTCAGAAGGGTGAAAGGTGAAATCAGTCTCCATTACAAGTCCTTATATATATGCCACCTACCTATTGTGTATCCCGACGGCGCTCCCGCCAAATGCACCGTCCAACGCTCCGCCCGCACGCGCAGCCCCACCGCCAGAACTGGCGGGGTGACGTCAGGACGCCGACCGCGGCACGTGACCACGCAGCCGCGCAGTCCCCGGCTGGTGTGCGCGTGCCCGCCGCCTGTGCGCATCACAGCAGAACTTGCTGTGTGCGCACAGCCGCCCAGCCAGTACCATGGAGAGCGTACCGGCGGCGCGACCAAGGGCGTACAGCAGAGCGCGGACGGGGCACAAAGAGGGAGAACACCAACAGGACACACAACAGCGGTGTCCCAATGACAAATTAATTCAAATCACATGATTCTAATTCTATTATGCTTAAAATAAAACATCATATATAACATATTGGGCCAGAGTCAATACTGAATGAGGCAATTACCGCCCATAAACACAGCAATCAATATAAATGTGCAGCACACTGTATGTACACAATTTTGGAATATAAAAAGGGAAACAAGAGGGGGAGAGAGAAAGGGAAGGGAGGAGGGGAGGGGGGGGGAGGGGAAGAGAAATGTGGGGGGGAAAGGCAGAGAGGAACCAAACAAACAAAGGGAGATCCAATAATAATACTATAAGGGTCAATTCCTAAACATGCCTGGCTCCTGAGGGGAGACAACCAATATTAAAGTGTCCATAATGTCCATAAAGAAGAATCAAATCCAGATGTGATCCTGAGGCCAGCCCAATTGTAGGGGTGGCGTCTGAGCGTACTCCCGCATGCCACCACTTCTAGAATTGCGGTGCTGTTATTATGTTGTCCAAGCGGCGCAAAAGGCAATTGCCCCAAATCACATCGGTCGCCCAACATCCTGGATACCACTCCTGTGGAAACAAGTAGAGGCTGTATGCAGACAGATACACATATTCGGTGTCGGCATGACGACCATCTCCAGGGGGGATTTTTGGCATCAGTGGAACATCCCATCTTCAAACCAGACTCACTCCCATAAGGGAAAATCCATATGAGTAAAGTGACCTGTGAACTACAAAACATAACATAACCAACATGTGCATAACTAACCCTGATTAAAGTAACATGTGTAATCAAGTACTCATCAACTCCTCATAACACATCGTGGTACTTGACTATAAAGACTATCGGTCAGGCATACTAGATATGCTTAATGACCCAAAAAGTTATGAGGACATTCGGTATAACCCCATCAATAGCATCTCTAGAAACGTAAGTGAGTACGTGGAGATGGGATTGACTAACAACTGGATCACAGAGGACACTGCACAATTCATTAATATTGATTTTCCAGTTACCCCAGTAACCTATGGCTTACCCAAGGTCCATAAAGGCTTTGACCCTCTGAAATACCGCCCCATAGTGGCGGGTACTAATTCAGCTACTCAGCCCCTAGCACAATGGCTTGATTTTTACCTGCAGCCATATGTAAGGGAGTTACCATCATACTTGAGAGACTCAGAAGACTTCTTACAGAAGTTATACACCATCCCCATGGAGAGTAATACACTGATGGCAACTATGGACATATCGTCTCTATATACCAATATCCCAAACGAGCATGGGATAAAAGCCGTGAAACATTTTCTGAGTCGAGATCCTCCCTCCATCCCGACGGAATACATTCTAGCGGGTCTGGAATTGATTCTATATAATAACTGTTTCAAGTTTGAGCGCAACTATTATAAACAAATCATTGGGACAGCGATGGGTAGCGCGGCAGCACCCTCGTTCGCAAATTTGTTTGTTGGATACCTTGAAGAAAGATACATATTTGATTCCCCCTTATACACGGAGAATGTGATTTTTTGGGGTAGATATATTGATGATGTGATGGTTATATGGCGGAAAACCAGACAGGAGTTCATGGTGTTTGTTGATTACATCAACTCCCTATTTCCAACAATTGTGTTTAATCCCGAGATATCTGAGGACTATGTCACATTCCTCGACGTGGCAATTGAAAAAGATAAGGAGGGTCACCTAACCACTGGCTTGTTCTCTAAACCCACTGACCGCAATACCCTGCTGCGCTATGAGAGCGCACATCCCAGGAGACTAGTGGACAGTCTCCCAATTTCACAGTTCCTGAGGGTTCTCAGGATTAACTCAGATCCGGTGAAAAGAGAGCAACAAATTGGAGACATGTATGGGAAATTCCAGATTAGGGGGTATCCCAAACACGTATTGAACAA
The DNA here is from genome assembly GCA_027917425.1 of Gastrophryne carolinensis. Lineage (NCBI taxonomy): Eukaryota > Metazoa > Chordata > Amphibia > Anura > Microhylidae > Gastrophryne > Gastrophryne carolinensis. The sequence continues at coordinate 6,331,796 of CM051240.1, read as the reverse complement.
GACATTAGGGAAAGCCCGTGAGATATTCCTGGGACCACGTAAGAAGGACAGTGAAAAGAGGAAGGATGGGGGTATCTTCTTTCCGCAGACATTCAATAATGCTTCCCCCGCAATAGAACGCATTGTAAGGAGACACCATAACATTCTTTGTGCAGATCCGGGCGTGTGTCCGGTATTGAAACGACCATTTAGGAAACTTTACTATAAGAATCAGAACCTTAGGGATATGCTTGTGAAAGCGGATCCACAAGAGAAATATTCCAGACCCCCGATTCTCATGTCCTCTAAACGAGGTACATTTCGATGTAACAACTGTAATATCTGTAATTCATTGATTCTGGGTGCAGAACTTGCACACCCACACTCGGGACAAATGATTAAACTCGGTGGCCCCTTTAATTGTCTTACTGAATATTGTGTCTACTTGTTAAAGTGCCCGTGTGGATTGGCATACGTAGGCAAGACTGTGGGCCCTTTTAAAAAGAGGTTTCAACAACATCGTAGTGACATCCGGATCAACATCAACAGACACCTAAAAGGAGAATCAATTGACTATGAGAAGCCAGTTGCGGCACATTTTGTCAAATTGGGACACCAAACACACGAACTCAGAGGGATGGTAATAGAACATGTCCAGAAACCACCCCGGGGGGGAGACCGGCATACCCGACTACTGCAAAGAGAGACTTTCTGGATACACAGACTGAATACTGTATACCCGAGGGGACTTAACACCGCGTTTGGATACACTTGCTTTCTTGAGAGACGTTGATTTGATGGAATTACATTTTTTGTTTTTTGGTACACTTCCCCTATGGTACCTTCCCCTATTTCCTACCAATGGCTCCCCCCCTTTCCCCATCCCTTCTTCCCCCATCCCTTCTTCCCCCCCCTTCTTCCCCCCCCCCCTCTTTTTTCCCCCTCTCCCCTTCCCCCTCCCCCGTTCCTGGTCAGGACCCGTAGGGAACGCTTATACTCACCCTAATTGGGTGTCTGTAGTGGATCCAGTGTGACCATGGAGGTCCTTTCTCCCTGATGTCTGCATTGGGACAGACATTTATTGATATGCATCTATCTGTTAATATTTTGTTTATAGTATGTAGGCGAGGTTGAGGTGGGGAGGCTCTCCCGTTGAGTGCGGCTTTCCGTCGCACGGCGGCCTGCTGGCGGACTACCATCCCTGTGGGTGGGGGCCCACTTTGCCGGCTGTGGGCCCCAGGTCTGGGGCTCACTACGGAGGGAAGCCCTCCACCTCACCCCTAAGTGTTTGAGGCGCATATTGTGGTTTTATTTATGGCGTATTTTCTGCCTGGTTAACCTTTTGGCACTGAGGTGGAGAGGTTCCCCAGTGGTGCTCGACCCGTGCTGCCACAGGCGGATCCCATGATGCGCTAGTTCGGATGTGGGCACGCCACCGGCCGCCCCGTGCCAGATGTGGGCGGCCGGTGGGGAGCCTGCCATGGCGCGGGTGTGTGGTGACAGCATGACTTGGGCACTGTGGGTAGACCTATCCTCCTACTGGTATTGTTTATTTATTTTATTTTTCGTGTGCAACCTGAATCGAATGGGTTGCCGGGAGGTCTGAGGTGGAGAGGTTCCCCCAGCAGCGCTTGGTTTGCCGACGTTCCCCGCATGCGCCGGTGCTGACAGCAACCGGCGCTGGTGTTTATACACCAGATGCGGGACTGGCAGCTCCTGGCCCACTAGGAGCAGCCCTGGCAGCGCCGCTTTCCAATCGCAGCGGCTTGCTGCTCTGCTGGCACGTGGTGCTGCGGGGTGCGACCTACCCACCTTAGCCCCTGTTGAGAGACCGCATCAGGTCTCTGCCGTGCTTATTTTACTTATTTTACTTGTTTCACATGATTGTATTATGTATATGGTTTGTAATTGCATTTGTTTGGCTGGTGTTGTTCTGATTGGCTGCATCAGCTCTGATGTCACGTGGGACACACCCACTGACATCAGGTGGCAATCCCGGGCTCTCTGAGGACATTTAATCCTCAGTGGAGGGGAATCTCTGCTTGCTTGTTTTTGCTCCCTGATGAAGGGGCGCTAGACGCCCCGAAACGTTGGATTTTGTTGGATCTTTTTGGTCTTTGCTGTGATATTGACCTGTTGGATTTGAATACAATATCTTTTGGAGTGCTGGCTGATCGTCTTTCTTGTGTGTTTGCGGCGCCACCGCCGGCCACAGCACCCACTACAACGCTAGGTAAGAGTGCTTCTGTGCAATCTGACATTGTTTACTGATTTGTAGCGAGCGTGTGTCAATTACCCCCCCTGGGGAACCGTGTTTTGCCTTTTGCCAGAGAACCTATTTGGCTTGTAGCTGCTGATTACCTCATGGGGTGTTTTGCCCTTTTGCCAGGAAACCTACTTGTCATATGTAGATGGCTCTTTGTACTAGCAGTTCTAAGGAATGCGTTTGACAAGCATTTATTTCATGTCTTATGACATCCCAATATATATTTCATATCGCATCACATCTATGTCATATCTTATCACACATATATGTCCTATCTTATCACATCCCCCCATTTTCAAAATGACGCCTGGCTTAGCGTAATGCGGTAAGCCACGCGTCAAATTTTAATTTTCCCCTTGGCGGGAGGGGGGGGGGGGTCGGGTGTTTTTCCTGTCGTGCCACAGGACCCGCAATTATTGGCACTGTCAGACCCAATGAGTGGGCAATAGAGGTTGTGGGTGAGACATGCTTTAGTTTTCTGTATCCCGAAGTGCCCAGCAAGTGGGATCTCATGAACTATTGGCAACAGATGTTCCCGGTACTTGTGGGGTACTATCACCTGTCGGTCAGTCAATTCTTGGTCAGATGGTTCAGAGGGGATCGCCTCTCTGTACAATCTACCTTGTTCCCAATACACCCTTATCCTCTCATCTCCCTCTGGAGACCTATCCGCCAGATCCCTGAGTTCCTGCAGACTGGTATCAGTTTTGACAGCCTCAGTGAATTCAGAGCTATCTGTGACAGGCACCAGAGGAAAAATAGAGGGGCCGGGTTCCAACCCTTCAGCAGTGGAGGGGTGTAGTCCCTGCTCCTTATTATTTTGAGGAGGCTGTGCCTCGGCAGTGGTGCACAGCGGCCGATTAGAGGAGTAACGGTGTCCGCTGTGGGTCACCACTGCAGCAGAGGGGTTGCCTTCAGTGTTCATTGCATCACATACATTTGTGATATCCTGATCACCATATTTTTTAGTGAGACCTCGATCAGACCTCAGCTCATAGGACTCACTAGAGTCATGACTCGGGACACAGTCAATTATTTCAGAATTCCTCAAGGCCATTGAGTCCTTCACCAGTTCTTTGGAGGGGTCCTGAGTCACAGGTAGGGGCTCATAACGGGCTACCAATCGCCCCAAGTCAGTGCCCAAAAGCACATTGGTCGGGATGTTCTCTGTGACCCCAACCTCTCTTATGCCCCGCCCAGCCCCCCAGTCTAGGAAGACACAGGCCGTGGGAACTGAAGGGTTCAAGCCTCCAACCCCCTTGACTGCCATGGTCCGGCCTGGAATCAGATCTTCAGGGCTTATTAGCATAGGACGGACCAACGTAACCTCAGATCCAGTGTCTCGTAACCCAGTGGTAATGGTTTTTCCCACAGTGACAGGTTGCAAGTTCTCAGAAAGGTTACCTGCTGTCTTGGAGGCACACAGAACTGAAGAGGCACACAGAACTGAAGAGGCCCCACCATTGTCCCTATTGGTGGGGGCTGTTTTCTTGTTTTCTGGGCACGTCATGCTGAGATGCCCCACCTGGTTGCAAATATAGCATCTCCGTGGCACTACAGCTGACGGCGGGTATCCTGAAGACCTGGACACTTGGCTCCTTTGGTGGGCAGGGGGTCCAGCAGCTTTCCCCTCCTTCCAGCTGGGGGGAGCAGTCCTGCTGGTCAGAGGGATCCGGTTGGCAGCATAGGCATCTGCAATCTCAGCTGCTTCGGCTGCTGTCTTGGGGGCCCGATCCAAACAAACTGTCTGACATCCACAGGACATGTGTGGAGGAACTGATCTTTAATCATGAGCTCCTGTAGGGTGACAAAAGTATCCACAGACAGTCCTTTTAGCCACTGCTGAAACGCAGCGCGCAGATTAAACACAAGGTCCATGTAGCTGTCAGCAGGGCCACGCTGCAGGGTCCGGAAACGCTTGCGGTAAACTTCAGGCGTGAGGCAGTAGCGTTTCACAATGGCTTGTTTTAAAGCATCATAATCCTGCTCTTGGTCCTCAGGCAGATTTACAAAAACTTCTAGGGCCTTTCCCCTCAGACCTGGAGTGAGGTAACACGCCCACTGCTCCCTGGGCAGGCTATATTGCCTGCAAACTTTTTCAAAGGCTTGGAAGAAAGAGTCCACACAGTTATCTCCTTCCATGGTTGGGAATTTATCCAAAGGGATTTTGTGGGGCCGTTCACCCCTGGACTCCATGAGGCTAGAAGAGCCCTGTTGCTGCAGTTGTAATTTAGCAAGTTCCAGCTGATAGGCCCGTTCCTCTCGCTGCTCCTGCGCCTGCCGTTCCTCTCGCTGGGCCTGGTGGTGCTGCATAATCAGCTGGAGACGTAGCGCTGGGTCATTGGAGCCCAAAAGTTGTAGACTCATTTCCAAAGACGACATCTGGTCCTCGAGTTGGTATCTCAAGACATTACGTTCCCCTGCGTCCTGTGGCGGTGAGGATTGCTCTTCCTCTGGGGTCTCTTGAGACACATTTTGAGCTTGCTCTGCTCGATCAAATTCCACCAACGCACAGATCAATTGTTCCTTTGATTGTCCTCTTGTGGTGGAGATGTTCCTCACCTCACACATATTGATCAGGTCATCACGGCTGTGCTTTTTATAGCTGCTTATATTCTCAGCCATTATTCCAAATAAAAGATAGATTCTAAAGAAAAACAAGAGTGGGGAGGGGAAGCAAAAGCCAAGTATGTCTGTTCAGAAATAAAAATACAATGCACTGAGTGAGCTTCTGTAGGCCGGGCACTTATAGCAAGCTTCCAGCCTATTAGTACACGATTAAATTACTTTAAACAGTGCACTAATGTACTAAGTTATAAATCCCACCAAGCTGCCGCCAATTTTGTCATGAATCAAGGAGGTTTTATGCCTTAATCCAGACCGGATTGTGATCGTACTACAAACGATCCTTACACACAGATGTTTTTGGGGACCTGGCCCTACTATACAGCAATAAAGTCACACTGGTAGCGATGGGCAAGCACACAGGGCACAAGCTTTAGCATATACACAATGTCTCTTCTAAAGGCTAGGAAATTAGCACACAGAAGTTCACTTTATAAATTTTTAAGATTTAATTCACCCGTAAGGGGCAGTGCATGTAAGACAAAGATGTACAATAAAATAACAGACATACAATAGATGGCAATATGCTTATAAAATAAAAAGGAGGAATAACAGAGATTGTTACCTTTTGGGAGATAAAATCTTGTTCGTGAGAAGACACGCGCAGAAACAATGTGATAGCACGCCTACTTATCGGAAGCAGTCTCCTGGCATGTTATGTCTTAATGGGGTATCTCTTCTCATTTTTAAACTCATTCTGGGGCGGGCAGAATGCTGTATTTAGCCAATCATGTGGCGGGGTGTTTTATTGCAAGATATGATCTAAAATTCTTTTGAAGAGGCATGCGAGCTGCCATGTGTATCAAGTGTCTCGTTTACTGATTTGTAGCGAGCGTGTGTCAATTACCCCCCCTGGGGAACCGTGTTTTGCCTTTTGCCAGAGAACCTACTTGTCATATGTAAATGGCTCTTTGTACTAGCAGTTCTAAGGAATGCGTTTGACAAGCATTTATTTCATGTCTTATGACATCCCAATATATATTTCATATCGCATCACATCTATGTCATATCTTATCACACATATATGTCCTATCTTATCACAAAATGTAACATCCTGCACTTGGGTAGAAGGAATCCCGGCTCTGAGCACCGTATGGGCAGCTCTGTGTTATCCAGGACCTCGGAGGAGAGAGATTTAGGGATACTGATTACTGATAGCTGCAAGATGATTGGACAGTGCAGCCAGGCAGTGGGAAAAGCAAGCAGGATGCTCGGCTGCGTAGCTCGAGGCATCACCAGTAAGAAGAGGGAGGTTGTGATGCCGCTGTATAGAGCCCTGGTGAGGCCACCGCTAGAATACTGTGACATTATTCAAATAGAACGGGTTCAAAGGCCGGCAACAAAAATGGTGGAAGGACTTAAACTTAAAACTCATCAGGAGAGACTTAAAGAACTTAATGTGTACAGTCTGGAGGAAAGAAGGGAGAGAGGGGACATGATGGAGACCTTTATATATGTGACAGGACGGAATAAGGTTCAGGAGGGAAGTGTTATTAAGAAGAAACATATTATAGAACAAGTGGCCCAACCTGAAGCTGGCCAGGGGGGGGGGGGGGATCAGAAGCAATGTTAGAAAATTTTATGTTACAGAAAGAGTAGTAGTTGCTGGGAACAAACTTCCAACAGAGACCATACAGTATACATAAGGGCAGAGTAGATGGACTGTATGGTCTCCTTCTGCCGTCAACCTTCTATGTTTCTATGTTAACAGGGTATATCAAATCTCAATGCCTCTGAAAAGGACTTTGACCGGGTTCTGGAGTCTTTAGACTTTAAGGACTGTTGCTTAGAGTTTTGATTAGTCTTCAAGGGACTGACCAGTAAAATTTTAAATCATTTGCCTGTCAGCTTTCCTTATGCAGTGTCAGTCCCAAATGTCTCTGAGCTCTGGTCCCAGAACGGAAGGACATTTTTGCTTTCCTCCTCCTCTGTCTCCAGTGCCTCTCCCCTGATCCTGACCACCAATTAAATTCTAATGCAGTGTCGGTCCCATATGTCTCTGAGCTCTGGTCCCAAAACGGAAGGACACTTCTGCTTCCTCCTCCTCTGCCTCCAATGCCTCTCCCCTGATCCTGACCACCAATTCAATCCTGATGCAGTGTCAGTCCCATATGTCTCTGAGCTCTGGTCCCAGAACGGAAGGACATTTCTGCTTCCTCCTCCTCTGCCTCCAGTGCCTCTCTCCTGATCCTGACCACCAATTCAATCCTGATGCAGTGTCAGTCCCATGTTGTCTCTGAGCTCTGGTCCCAGAACGGAAGGACATTTCTGCTTCCTCCTCCTCTGCCTCCAGTGCCTCTCCCCTGATCCTGACCACCAATTCAATCCTGATACAGTGTCAGTCCCATGTTGTCTCTGAGCTTTGGTCCTAGAACGGAAGGGCATTTCTGCTTCCTCCTCCTCTGCGTCCGATGCCTCTCCCCTGATCCTGATCACCAATTAAATCCTGATGCAGTGTCAGTCCCATATGTCTCTGTGCTCTGGTCCCAGAACAGTAGGACATTTCTGCTTCCTCCTCCTCTGCCTCCAATGCCTCTCCCCTGATCCTGACCACCAATTCAATCCTGATGCAGTGTCAGTCCCATATGTCTCTGAGCTCTGGTCCCAGAACGGAACGACATTTCTGCTTCCTCCTCAGCTGCCTCTACCCTGATCCTGATCACTAATTCAATCCTGAGGCTTGTGTCAGGCTCTAAGTGATAGGCTAGAATCAATCCCAGCTCACTCTAATGCAATGCAAACAGTTTGCTTGCATTACTCAGCCCTGTCTCCCCCATCACAGAAGACAGCACAACATGAGGTGAAACATTAATTTAAAATCACTCTGGCAATATAAAAAATGAAACGTGTAGCCCTACACAATAGGAATCATTTTAAACTGGACCTTTAGCAGAATTTCAAACCTTTAAAAAACGATTCCCCAGCATCTAAAATAATATATTTTACATTTTTAGCCATTTACTTATTATTCTTTCCACCACTGGCCTTCAACTCTGTTCAGGACTCTAGTATATGGGGTCTGCCATCTTGCCTCAGAAGCATCACATACTGAGGAGAGGAGGGGGGCATATATATATATACAGGGTGGGCCAGTTATAGCTGTGCTTTGCTCAGACAGAGCAGAGCTGGGGTCAGGAAAAGGACAGCAATCCCAGAATGCAGAGCAGCACAGTCAGAAGACACTTTCTGTTTGCAGGCAGCCTGGACGCCATGTTCCGCCATCTTGGATGCTTAAAGTTTCAGAAAATGCAGAAGATGGGGGTAGGATGAATTTTTAAAGTGGGCAACTGTATGTGCAGGTGGGAAACATACAAGATAGGCTCTTATTCATGGTGAAGGTCCGGATTAATGTGAGCAATCTGTATGTACAGGGGCGAAACATACAAGATAGAATATTATTCAGGGAGAGGGTCCGGATTATTGTGAGCAATCTGTATGTGCCGGGGGGAACATACAACATATGCTCGTATTCAGGGTAACAATTTAAAAGATCAGCACTCCTTAAAATGAAAGTTTATTGAAGTCCTTTAAAAAATATCCAATCCAAACAGCCTTAAAAACACACGTACCGGACCCCGACAGCAATCCTAGATAGTAAGCTCTAACGCGTTTCGGACGTCATCTGGTCCTTAGTCATAGATCATGATCTATGACTAAGGAACTGGATGACGTCCGAAGCGCGTTAGAGCTTACTATCTGGGAATTGCAGGGGGTGCATGTGGCTTCCTGTCCCAGTGCGGCCCAGCACCCATTTGCTTAAAAATGGGTGTTGGATTGATTAAAATAAACTTCAAGAATTTTGCGTAGGTCATTTGATCGGTGTATTCCAGTTCTGTTCTTTAGTTTATTTTCACCTTTTTCACGCTCTTTCTCTCTTTCCAGATTTACAAACTCATCCAGCCCATGAAAGCAACACTCGCCATCAGATCAAAGCAAACCCCTGGTCACCAGGCCCAAAAGATTTACTAAATAAAGAGGGTTTCGTCTTTAGCAGGGAGTCGGGTGCGACACAGAATGACTCTTTTGTTGACCAGGACAATGGCCAAGAACCTTACTCAAAGCCTTCCACTTCCAACTTTGGTTCCCGTTGGATGACGCCTTTACGTCGAGAAGACGATGACCTTGAGCCACCGGCCAAGAAAATGAGATCGGAAGCCGGATTGGAATATCAAGTCAAGAAAGTCTGGGGAGCTCTTTCAGAGAAACTCGGCATAAACTCAGCAACTTCGGAGAAAGTTACAAAGAAAATTGAAAATTTACTGACCGTTCAACAAATGGAGGAAATGATGCGCTCCCAGGAAGAGAGGATTATCGGAGCGGTGACGGCGCTGCTGCAGGAGAAAGAGGTGCAACTCGGAAACATGATCGCATCACTGATGGAGCACAAAATGGAAATACAAAAGAAGGAGGAGAAACTGATGAAGCTACAGAGGAAGTTACAAGCTAGGAAACAAGCGAGGAAACTGGTGAATAGCGACACAGACTTATCGGATGTGGGAGAGAGGAGGATGACAGGAGACGAAGAATCGTCAGAGATGGATGAAAGCACCGATGAGGAAAAGAGAGACGCGCTAGAAAGAAAGTCCATTACTCAAAGCAGAAGGAACGCAAAGAAAAACAAGGTCCAGCTAAATAAAGGAAAGTCTCAAGAAGACGGAGAAAGCAGTACAACAGCCGAACAGGCAACAAGAAGGCAACAGCGTAAGAGAAGCTACAATTCTACAATGTGAGACTCACAAATCTGGGACAAAATGTGCCGTCATGTCAAGGATTTCTCATCAGATAAACCCCAATAGTAGTAAATGACCATAATTAGAGACAGAGGCTGATATGCAGCAAACCGTGTTTAATGATAACAAACAGTGAGTGCACACCAACCAAGCTGCTATATACATATATACACATAGATTGCTGTGAAATCAGAAACATACGTGTTAAGGAGTCCAAAGAAAAGTCCAAGTCCAACAATGACTAAGGCTAAGGCTAAAGCTCTGGGTCCAGAGTTAAAGTATTAAAGTTTCAGGGTCCGGGTTCAAAGACAGAAAACAATGCTGATCCCCTGAAGCCATGTGTTGATCAGCTTATATAGGCCAGGTAATCACAGGTGCAAGACGATTCCCAGGAAGTCTGCAGAGCAGCACCATCTGCAGGTGCAGCAACTAAGGCTAAGGCTAAGGCTGGAGTCCTGGGTACAGAGTTAAAGTATCAGAGTTCCGGGGTCCGGGTTCAAAGACAGAAACAATGCTGATCCCCTGAGGCCATGTGTTGACCAGCTTATATAGGCCAGGTAATCACAGGTGCAAGCTGATTCCCAGGAAGTCTGCAGAACCGCACCATGTGCAGGTGAAGCGGCATATAACAGGGGAACTCAAGCTGTGGAGGAACTCCAGACCTGACACGTCATTGATGGACATAATTGGCGGTGGTTATGATGATACAGATGTAGCAATCGTTATCCGACACATCTCAGCTCAGCCCATTGTGATATCTCACACAGAAGCTTAGAACATTGCACAAAGTTGAGTTTTAAAGAGAGTTGTTTCTGACAGTGGCACATTGCTAAACTGCAAATCATTACAAACCTACAGATATCATGATCAAACATGGAGCTGTAGTTGTAGCGTCAGTTTACTAAAATCAATCAAATAAATCGCTAGTAGCTCCAGCGTGTCCACAGCTGCTCCTAGAGATTCGGGTTCGGCAAGTTTGTACAACTTTGAACAAAAGTTCGGTTGTGGTATCGAACTAGACCCAAACCAATCAATGGGGACCCAAGCTTTGGGGGATGTTTCTGCCTCCACTTCCTATCCACTCCTTATTCACCCTGACGGGGTGTCAAAGGGCCCCCAGAGGCATAACTGCAACCGGACTGTAAAGAAAATTGTGGTGACGGGTGTGGGGTGCTTAAAATTGATCTATTTTGAGTGGGGACAATGATCTAGGACTAACCTAGGCACTAAATAAAGACAGAGGAGATGCAATTATACCGAGTGATTTTGGTTTATCAAACTTCTTTTATATCAAGAGGTAAAGGCCATCATTAGACAGATGTTGGATGCTGGCGGCTGAAAGCAAGAGCCCTTGGGCAGCTCCCGTGCTTCTATTTCAGAAATAAAAGATGACACTCCAAGGTTCTATATCGATACCGGAAAGCTCCATTCAGTGCAATACCTACATTATTCCCAGGATCATGTTTTACAATGTAGCACAGCTGATTACAATTGAAACAATTACAATACATTGACTGCACCTTGGCTGTAACAATGTAACACAATGTAACTTTCAGCCAGGGAGCAGGCAGGCTTTTCAGAATGACTCATCTTGTTTGTTATAGCCGCAGCAGGAGGGAATGCATTCCAATATTTTTGTGCTCAATATTTTGATTAAAAAGCAAGTTGGTGAAACACGTAATATCTACATTCCTTCATGTTTACAATTCAGAAATTCTTGTTCACAAAAAGACTGTGTAATATAAATACGACGGTTTACAAAGGTGTAACATATATAAGATAATTTTAGCTCAATTTTTTGTTATCTCAACTTTTTTTTTCCTGGATTTTCGGTTAACTGTTTACGCCAGTGTTCAACTTATTACAACCAAATGTCTTTATTACATTGTAATACAAGAATAAAGTAACATTTAAACCTGAAACATCATCTTTTGTTTGCTTGATTCAAATTTTCCTCAGGCCAACAACCCCCCAATTCCCTGAGAGTTAGGTGTGTTCTCCTGAGGCCAATTGTGTTGGGTACCACGTCGCCTTCCCAAAGGTTCTCTCTAGTCATTGTTTTGTGTTTAAAGTGTGTATATGGATTTCCCAAATCGTAATTTTCCTCCCCCTGCAATACTGCCTCCAAAATCTCTGTTTTAAACAGGAATTTGGGTTTAAAAAAAAAAAAGCTTTCATGAGGATATCTAATGCTGCAATATTACTTTATTGGCTACACAGGATATTATGAGAGCTTGCCTCCTCCCCCTTATGTTACTGTGACTTGATCCAACTGGATGTGCCAAAGATCGCCCACATCACTGTATAGAGAAGATAGTTCAATAGGGATGAGTGAACGCGAAAGTTTGGCAAGTTCGGACAAGCTTTTTTTTTTTTTTTCTCTCTTTCTCTTTCGTTTTGCATTTCCTCTGTCTCCGCTTTGTGCTTTGTTTGAGTAACGCAAGAAAGGGAAGGAAATGTATATACACTCAAAATAAACCTGCACCTAACCAGACTCCTTCCCGTAATGATGTACCTTACCATGATCTTACAGCTTATAATAAGCACTCAAAATATAACCTGCACCAGCCAACCAATTAAGAGAAGGGCAAATCACAAATATACCAACCATAAAAATGAGGGGTCCCACTGCCCCCCCCCCCCAAAAAAAAATGCCCATTTATCAAGCAGACATTACATCTTACAAATCTATATGTCAAAAACGTGCTGGCAAACAGAGTAGTGTCTACCTGGACGACGCGTTGCGTAACGGTGACCCTATCAGGGCAAATCATATATGAGACATATATCAAGATTTAATGTCTGCTTGATAAATGTTTGTTCCATTGTCCCTCTTTTGTTTTGTTTGCACACAATATTATTATGAATTATGGACACACCAAAGCAGTGAGCCTACCAGCACAAGCTCAAACAGGTACCTTAAGGATGAGGCCGCACAAACCAACAATTAAGATAATTAAATGTATTTAATATAAAAAAAGTACCAAAACAAAAGGTATACATACACACATGGACAAAACTGTTTAAAAACATAAAAGACAGTACCCTCCGGTGGCAAAAACCCTCTTAATGACTCTATACAAATATATGTTAGCTGCCTGCTTATTAAAAATTCATATAATTGATTGGAACCACTTCAATTAATAACATGTGAACAATTCATAATTAAATGTGTACATACAAATTAATTCAAGATTTATACAAAAGAAAAAAGAAAATTAATTAAATAAATAGATAGGCACACAGTTCCAAGAATGGCAGATATCTGTGTGATTATGTGTGAAAACATATTAATAACCCAACATGGTCAAAAAGTGCCATGTGCTATAAACTATCTGTGCAAAAACATGCCTAATAGCAGCCCAACAATATTCAAAAAGTGCAATGTGCTGTGGAGTATCTAAAGTGAGATGTGCAAGCTATACATATATAAATGATCCTCTTATCTGTTCAGTTCCCAATCCCGTTTTTGAAATATATGTGTAAGGACAGGCATAAGTAAGTAAATCTCATATCACCATAATACAGACGAGTCTCAGGTGCCACCGAGGGGTTACCGGCATCTACGCGTTACATGGCCCCGCCCACTTCCTCAGGATGCTGTAAACATGTCTTTGCATCCTCCTGCCTTAAATAGCAAGTGACGATTAAGATAGGCTAATACCGGCCTCAGGCACTAGCCCGCTCGCACACCAATCCGGAAGTGCGGGCGGCCGACTATAGATGTCTCGCCCCCATCCGGCGGGCCCTTCAATAGAGAGGACGCTGCGTCTGCACGACGCACGCGCGCACCCGCGGCCCGCCCCCGGGCGCCTACCCCTGCAGTAGGAGGCGTCCGGGAGCGAGTGCAGGGCGCAGTGCGCATGCGCCGAACCGGCGCAGCTCCTCTCATCGATAATTAAAGCAGAACATCACAAAATGACATACTGTGCCAAGGCAGAGGGATGCAAATATGTTATGCATAGGTGTCGTTCTAATTAACTAAGACAATATCCCGATACTATACATAAATAGAGTATCTACTAAAAGACAATATTAACCTCCTTAGTGGTGATCCCGAGCGTGACTCGGGGTTAATTTGCGCTGTAAGTAGCGGTAACCCCGAGTCACGCTCGGGATCTATTTGGCAGAGGAGCAGGGCGGCGCAGTCTCCTTACCTTCTCCCTGCGATCCAGCGATGTCCCCGCTGCGATCGCAGGTGAGAGCCGCGGCTGCGGCGTCCGTCTCACTTCCTGGTTCCGTCTCTGTGAGCCGCAGAGGCTCATGGGGGCGGAGCCGTGCGTCAGAGACAAATGTAATGGTAATGCTTTCGTTACCATTACATTTGCCTCTGTCATAACGCCAGGGGGGTTAATACGGTCCTAACTTTGTAGTAACATCCATTGAAAAATATATACATGAGAACAGGGCTGAATATGCATAATAGAAAAAAGAGAAATTATTATGAATTATGGGATACTATATATTAGATTTTTGCACATGCACTTTAGTAAGAGGGACTCTGGGACATTGGGAATAAGGAGCAGTTTGTTAATAGTGATTATCATTATTTATAGTTGGCTAGGTATCAGCGCCATCTAGTGTCCATTTGTTATAACATGTTTTTAATTATTTTTTAATCTGTATTGTCGTTTTTCAGTCATGGCTAAATCAATATTTGAATGTGTACAACTATTTCCCCAGTAATGCCACTCAATTTTCTGGCCATTTTTTTTTTGGGGGGGGGGGGGGCGGTGGGACCCCTCCTTTTTTCTGGTTGACAGCTTATGATAAGAAATGATAATTTTGCAACTAAATTAAGATCGATACTGAATGGGAAAAAAAAGTTCGGACAAACTTTGAAAAAAAGGGACACAAACCCAGTCCCCAATGAGATGAATAGGGGCCTGAAATTTAGGGGCTATTCTGTGATAGAAAAAAAATGTGGCGGGGGAGCAGAGTGTGCAGCAAGAAGCACTGCTGGAACTCACCTGAGCCCGTGATCCCTGTCCCGTCAGTGGCGGCGTTCACTTCTAATAATCCGCGGCAGGGGCCACAGAAAGATGGCCACCTCTCCCATGAGTGAGGACTCTCCTAGTGCTAGCTAGCAATACTGGCACCAGGAGAGTCCTCACTCTTGGGAGCAGCGGCCATCTTTCTGTGGTCCCGGCTGAGGTCCATTTGAAATGAAAACCCAAGCCAATGGGACCGGGATCACCTTTGGCTTTAGTCGACTTTCACACTGGTGCGTTGCGATGGCGAGAGCGAATTCCATAGGTATAAACTATCAACTTTTCAGGGTGGGAAAGAGGGAAATTAGTTGAATTAGGCCCCGCCCCCTCACCGAGAGATGTATGAAGCCACGCCCTCTCATTGAGGGATAGATAGGAGATAAGATGTAACAGTTACAACTATAAAAACACTTTGAATAGACAAATGAATCATTTATTGCTGCAGATCTGCATGTTACACCTCAAAGAGGGACAAATGAGAACAGCGAGGGACAGGGGGACATGGACTCAAAAGAGGGACAGTCCCTCCAAATCAGGGACACTTGGGAGGTATGTTCAGGGTGACCCACCAGCCAATCTCAGATCACTGCATTGACACAGAGAGGGCAAAGCTGACTCCATTGAACACATGCTTTGGGCCAATCAGTCATTTGAACGACAGTATTTTAAGCATATTTGTATCACAGATCAAACCAATAAATAAAAAAACATAAAAATATGTCAATACAAATATATATATATATATATATATAATTATATTACCCTATATATTATATTATTATAATTATTATACACTTATACCCTAATAGAGTGTAAGCTCTTCTCCTCCTGTATCCTCCCTTATACCCTAATAGAGTGTAAGCTCTTCTCCTCCTGTATCCTCCCTTATACCCTAATAGAGTGTAAGCTCTTCTCCTCCTGTATCCTCCCTTATACCCTAATAGAGTGTAAGCTCTTCTCCTCCTGTATCCTCCCTTATACCCTAATAGAGTGTAAGCTCTTCTCCTGTATCCTCCCTTATACCCTAATAGAGTGTAAGCTCTTCTCCTTCTGTATCCTCCCTTATACCCTAATAGAGTGTAAGCTCTTCTCCTTCTGTATCCTCCCTTATACCCTAATAGAGTGTAAGCTCTTCTCCTTCTGTATCCTCCCTTATACCCTAATAGAGTGTAAGCTCTTCTCCTCCTGTATCCTCCCTTATACCCTAATAAAGTGTAAGCTCTTCTCCTTCTGTATCCTCCCTTATACCCTAATAGAGTGTAAGCTCTTCTCCTCCTGTATCCTCCCTTATACCCTAATAGAGTGTAAGCTCTCCTCCTCCTGTATCCTCCCTTATACCCTAATAGAGTGTAAGCTCTTCTCCTGTATCCTCCCTTATACCCTAATAGAGTGTAAGCTCTTCTCCTGTATCCTCCCTTATACCCTAATAGAGTGTAAGCTCTTCTCCTGTATCCTCCCTTATACCCTAATAGAGTGTAAGCTCTCCTCCTCCTGTATCCTCCCTTATACCCTAATAGAGTGTAAGCTCTTCTCCTTCTGTATCCTCCCTTATACCCTAATAGAGTGTAAGCTCTTCTCCTCCTGTATCCTCCCTTATACCCTAATAGAGTGTAAGCTCTTCTCCTCCTGTATCCTCCCTTATACCCTAATAAAGTGTAAGCTCTTCTCCTTCTGTATCCTCCCTTATACCCTAATAGAGTGTAAGCTCTTCTCCTCCTGTATCCTCCCTTATACCCTAATAGAGTGTAAGCTCTTCTCCTCCTGTATCCTCCCTTATACCCTAATAGAGTGTAAGCTCTTCTCCTCCTGTATCCTCCCTTATACCCTAATAGAGTGTAAGCTCTTCTCCTTCTGTATCCTCCCTTATACCCTAATAGAGTGTAAGCTCTTCTCCTCCTGTATCCTCCCTTATACCCTAATAGAGTGTAAGCTCTTCTCCTTCTGTATCCTCCCTTATACCCTAATAGAGTGTAAGCTCTTCTCCTTCTGTATCCTCCCTTATACCCTAATAGAGTGTAAGCTCTTCTCCTTCTGTATCCCCCCTTATACCCTAATAGAGTGTAAGCTCTTCTCCTTCTGTATCCTCCCTTATACCCTAATAGAGTGTAAGCTCTTCTCCTCCTGTATCCTCCCTGATACCCTAATAGAGTGTAAGCTCTTCTCCTTCTGTATCCTCCCTTATACCCTAATAGAGTGTAAGCTCTTCTCCTCCTGTATCCTCCCTTATACCCTAATAGAGTGTAAGCTCTTCTCCTCCTGTATCCTCCCTTATACCCTAATAGAGTGTAAGCTCTTCTCCTCCTGTATCCTCCCTTATACCCTAATAGAGTGTAAGCTCTTCTCCCTTATAGGCTCTTGCATGTATGGGGTGTTTTCCTGGAGGTGACACCCGCTCTTATGTCTCGGTGGAGGGTGGGGCATTTAGAGCTGATGACAGAAAACTAGGAAATGAAAGTAAAAGAGACGGGTGAGGAAACTGAAGGTAACGAGATCGGCAACATTGTGTCAGCGACCTCCAGTGACCCTGAAATGAAGATTATAAATCTCTGGGGACAGAGGTAAGAGGGGGGGGGGACACAGGGTGGAATAACGGGGGGGGGGGGGGGGTTAGTGTTTCTTTTTTAATTTCTCATTCTCTGATTATGAAGCTTTTCCTGTGTTGTTTCCTTTGTTTTTTTCGCTGTTTCCTGCTGTTGCTGCTTATTATCACTTTGTTCTATAATAACTCCCCCAATCCTACAAATCGAGTCCTATGGCATCCAGACCTCCTTTGCGGTGAACAGAGAGTAGTCACCCGACGTAGACGGGGACGGGGCAACTTTGATTATTTATAGTGGACAAAACTCAGGATTTCGACTAGCCTGCGTTTAGGTCCTGTCCCCCATGGGGCACCCTGATCAGGGCGCTGTGTGAAGCCCCGCAGATCGCCCGATGAAACTCACCTCTGCCCGGTCCTGCGGCGCTTGCGCAACCGCTCGTCCAATCCGCAGCCATTCACAGACGGCCAGCGCGGGAGCGCGCCCTGCTAGAGGGACGCGCAGGAGGTGGCGGATGCACATGCGCCGCTGGGACGTGGAAAAGGTAGTATTGTGGGCTTTCTGGGGGGTTTAACCCCGCGGCACATCCCGATTTCGTATGCCCCGCGAGGAGGGATCTGATCGGCCTGGGAATCTATAAGATCCCTCCTGGGTGTTGGTCCACTTTAAGGAATAAATGCTGACTTCATATGACATTAACAATGTACAGAAGACGTATCAGTCTATGCATAAATGTATCAGTACTGAATTGTAGGCCAAGTATAGATACATACAAAACCAGCAGATAATACGCACAACATGAACTGAGCAAAGACAATACACATAAGTTAGACCCTGTAATAAGTCAGGATTGCGATCGCGTTATGTCAGCCAACATTTAAAGTGGACCAACACCCGATGCTGATCGGCCGGGGAATCTATAAGGTCTATAAGGTGCCCCGCATCCGAAATCAGGATGTCCCGCGGGGTGAAGCCCCCCAGAAAGCCCACAATCCTACCTTCTCCCTGTTCCAGCAGCGCATGTGTCTCCGCCGCCACTGCCTCCCGCGCGTCCCTCTAGCAGGGCGCGCTCCCGCGCTGCCCGTTTCTGAATTTCTTTTCTTTTTTTTTACCTTTAAAAAAATATCTAATATTGCAGAAGTGGTCACAGAATTTTTGACATTTAAAAAAAAATAAATAAATAAAATTAATATCAATTAATTATGAATAATTAAAGATTGTTCCATTGAAATGCATTGGAGAGCGCCAGGTAGCGAAAGGTCAGACCTGTCGCTGTTCAAGTTCGCTCGCTGGCGCTGTGTGGTGAGGCTGGAATGATGACGAATGATTCGCTATCTGGCGCTCTGTCGTTCGCTAAGCAGGATCGGCTTGATAAATGTGCGATTGCGGTGGGGAGCCGGCGTTCTTGTGGTGGTGACCGTCATTACCGTTCGCTCACCATTCGCTACCTGGCGCTATCCCTTGTTAAATAAGGGCCAAGTATGAAACGGGCATTACAGTGCCGATGAATGCGCTAATATAGTGTAAACCTGCAAGAGAGGAACATAAAAACTGTTCACCATTGGGATGAAGTGGGTCGGTGTCCCCCGCAGCACCCAGCGAAGCCCGGCTAGACGCCCCGAAACGTTGGATTATTGGTCTTTGCTGTATATCGACCTGTTGGAATCTGAATACAGTTTATATTGGAGCGCTGGCTGATCGTTTCTTCTATGTTTTTGCGGCGCCACCGCCGGCCGCAGCACCCACTACAGTGTTTGTTCGGGTAAGAGTGCGTCTGTGGAATCTAATATCAAAGACACGCCTCGCCACGCTGCTTTGACGAAGGTGCAGCCCGTACGGGCACGTGCGCACCCCCCCCCCCTCGGGCCCAGCCATGTAGAAAGGAGGAGCGTGTGCTGCCACGCAGAAGCCGAGGATGCGACCCCTGGTGAAATCAAGTCGCGGGACCCATTTGGATCAGGTAAGATCACCGGCGCCCCATGCGGTTGCACACAGCGGGGTATCCGGTGTAGGATGCCCACGGGTTAGCTAGCAGCCCAGCCACAAATGTTTGAAATTGTAAGGCTTTAGTGCACATGCCTCATATGTCCATAACATATTTACATCTGCAAGCCCTGATGCATCTGTACATAGTTTTAACACAGTTCTTAAAGGCTCTGGAATTGAACGTCCGGATTAATGTGAGCAATCTGTATGTACAGGGTGTGGGAAACATATAAGATAGGCTCTTATTCAGGGTGAACGTCCGGATTAATGTGAGCAATCTGTATGTACAGGGTGTGGGATACATATAAGATAGGCTCTATTTCAGAGTGAAGGACCGCTTTAATCTTGGGCTGCTGTTTTATGGTTGATCCCGAACCCATGGTCCATGATTTTTGGTGCAGTTACATTGTGGCCCTGATACTTCTCGCTAACAGATCTGGGGTATCTAACGGAGCGGGTGTGAAGGAAAAACCCAGTTTAATTATGTAAAAATGCCTGAAACCCCGGATACAAGTCCGGAGTTCCCGCTATAGCATTAGGCTTTCCAGCCATAAACACGCTCCGGACCTAATCTCTTCAGGAAGGAGAATTAGCATCTGTGAGTTGAGCCAATCTCAGATCCCTGCTCTAGGCCGGGAAGGCCCCACTGAGTCTGAAGCAGAGGCGACCTGGAGAGAGCTCCCTCTCATCAAACACCAGGGCCTCAGACATCCGGCCCCGGCAGAAATCGTACCGTAGCTGGGCCGCTGTGTGTCCCAGCATCTAGCCAGATACCAAACCAGAATGGGCTCACTAATCGCACGCAGCCATACGTTTTTCAGAGCCATGCAGCCACTGGAACCCAAGGAAATGGAGATCTCAGGTTCTGACCCATCTGGGGACTTCATCTTTGGGCTCATCGGATGTGCAGAATCCAGCCCAATCGCTTGGTGCCGTATCCAGAGCCCCCCTGACCAAAGTTTTAACTCATAACAGTTTTTACAACAACTCTGTTTCGAGTGGCCGTGGAAAACCACACCTCCCTCCCTATGTGGAGCACCAAAAATATACATATGCCATGCTCAAAAATTATTTAAACTTTATTTATACATAACTGATCATAAAAAACATTTACACAACACAAGACATTTAAAAACAAAGCAAATCCCCCCTCATATCATCTCCAATAAGTCTCAAGCCCATAGTATCTGTTGTGTTTTGGAAACCCATAGTATCTGTCATAACAGTTTTTAGGTGTTAGAGAAGGTTCCCCAAGGGAGGGAGGGAACAGTCCGTCCCACAGAGGGGAGGGGGCAAGAGGGTCTCTGGGCATGACCCTGGGCCGTCTCTTGTCACGCTCTGGGGGAGGTCACGTCACATGCGTGCTGGAGGTGCCCGGATTTTCTATAAGCTGTCCACATACTTCCCTGCGGGAGCCCATCATCATCACTACTCTGCATCTGCATTGTAAGGTAACTCTGATTGTTGTATCTCTGCTGGTAACTCGCTGTAACTGTAACCTGTAACCCACTACTCAGAACTATCATATCATCATAGCCTAATGTTTGTAATCACTGCCTAGTGTGCGCTCATTGCATTAAAACCTATCTTGATTAACATTTTTGCCTTAGGCAAGTATCTGTGTGTCCGTGGCCTTGCTGGGTCTTGTAGTCTGCCAGGAGGGTGAACTGACGGTGTTTTGGTAAAACGGGCTGCGTGATCGTAGGTGCTTGATTGTTAGTTGGATCATGTGACCCGCCTTTTCCTGACAGCAGGTGGCAGTTACTTACGGCTGGCAGGACTCCGTTAACTTGTGGTGTCCCGCAGCTAGTTAGGTTCATTAGGCCACTATTAAAGCGGACCAACAGTCCACAACAAAAATGACTTAAAGTGGACCAACACCCTCCCGGATCGGCCCGGGAATCTATAAGATTCCCAGGCAAATCCGATCCCTCCCCGCGGGGCATCCGAAATCAGGATGCCCCGCTGTGCGAAACCCCCCAGAACGCACGCTAACTAGAGATGAGCGAACTTTTGAAAAGTTCGGTTCGGCCGATTCGCCGAATTTCACAAAGAAATTCGGGTTCGGCCGAATCGAACTTTTACGAAGTTCCCCATCAAAAATGCCGGCATGGTGGGAGCGGGCCGGCCGGTTCCGCTGTCAGCTGGTTGACGCGCCCTCAGATGACAGCTGAGAGCGGCGCCGGCCTCCACGCTCCGGACCTGAAGGTAAGTGTTTGCCTTTTTTAAAAAATGCCGGCATGGTGGGAGCGGGCCGGTAAAGCCGGCCGGCCCGCTCCCACCATGCCGGCAAAAATGCTTTTTTTTTTTTTTTTTTAAATGCCGGCATGGTGGGAGCGGGCCAGCCGGCTTTACCGGCCCGCTCCCACCATGCCGGCATTTTTTTTTTTTTATTTCAGAAGAAATTCGGGTTCGGCCGAATCGCACTTTTACGAAGTTCCCCATCAAAAATGCCGGCATGGTGGGAGCGGGCCGGCCGGTTCCGCTGTCAGCTGGTTGACGCGCCCTCAGATGACAGCTGAGAGCGGCGCCGGCCTCCACGCTCCGGACCTGAAGGTAAGTGTTTGCCTTTTTTAAAAAATGCCGGCATGGTGGGAGCGGGCCAGCCGGTTCCGCTGTCAGCTGGTTGGCGCGCCCTCAGATGACAGCTGAGAGCGGCGCCGGCCTCCACGCTCCGGACCTGAAGGTAAGTGTTTGCCTTTTTTAAAAAATGCCGGCATGGTGGGAGCGGGCCGGTAAAGCCGGCCGGCCCGCTCCCACCATGCCGGCAAAAATGCTTTTTTTTTTTTTAAATGCCGGCATGGTGGGAGCGGGCCAGCCGGCTTTACCGGCCCGCTCCCACCATGCCGGCATTTTTTTTTTTTTATTTCAGGAAAAATTTGATCGGCACGAACCACAAAATATTCGGGTTCGTGCCGAATCGAATATTTCCTGAAATTCGGAGCGAATTCCGGTTCGTCCGAACCGGTTCGCTCATCTCTACTATCTTACTCCCGGTCCAACGGCGCATGCGCGGACTGCGACCACATCTCGCGCTTCTCTCTATCAGGGCGCGTGCCCGCGCCGGCCATTTGTGAATGGCCACACTACCTGTTAGAAAGAAGCGCGAGATGCGGCCACCAGTGCTCTCGGAGCCGCTGGGGTTTGACGGCGCTTTGACCCGCATAGCTCAGCTCTGAGCGCGCTGATTGGACGAGCGGCCGCGCATGCGCTGTTGGAGCGGGGTGAGGTGAGTTTTTTGCGGAAATCTGGGGGGTTTTACATAGTGGGGCAACCCCGATCAGGGTGCCCCGGGGAAGTGGACCAAGACCCATGATAGTCAAAATCCTGGGTGTTGGTCCACTTTAAACCAGACCAACACAACAAACAGTGCTCATATGCCCCCCTCCCTGGGGCAATTTAGATTGCTGCACATAAAAATTAATTTACCCTTTTCTAACTCCTGCTGGGGTCAATTTTAAAAAAAAAGATGGCGGCACATGGGCGTGCAGGCCACCTGCAAACAGGAAGTGCTGCTGACCTTCCTGTTGCTCTCACTGTCAGTTATGTCAGTTGGGAATGGATAATAAACTTTTGGGGGTCCCACAGCACCCCAAGAACCGACCCCAACAAAAACAGTGGCACCACTATTTTATCAAAAATATATACAATTTTATTAAAGCGTGTATGAACAGGACTAAAAAAACATCCTAAAACACATATAACAGCCTGAAAAGAGGAAAGGGGGAGGGGCAAAGGAATGACATAATTGCTGCTCACATATGTAATATCATAACCTGAGTGTGCCAAAAAATATATCAAAAAACGTCCAATCTAGACCCAGCTAGAAAGTATCTATTATTTGTACAAACAATGAGAACATTTTGCAATAAACAAACCATCTCCAAAGAGTAATATTAAAAAAACCTATATCTACATAATCTATATGCCTACCTAAAAACTATCCTCTAATAAGGTGCAATGTGCAAAAAAGTGCATCAAAATATGAGGACCAGCCGGGTAGAAATAAACAGAGATAAATCAATAATATAACAATGAAGCTTTCACATGTCCAAGAATGGAGCAGCAGCCACGCCCCCCACCTCACTGCCGACGCGTTCCGTGACGTCACCGTTTCACTTCTTCAGGGCTTAGTCCTGTTCATACATGCTTTAATAAAATTGTATATATTTTTTATAAAATAGTGGTGCCACTGGTTTTGTTGGGGTCGGTTCTTGGGGTGCCGTGGGACCCCCAAAAGTTTATTATTTAGTGTATAAATATACCTACCCCCCAGTGCAGCACGCTAAGAGATAAATATTTACAGGGTTGGTGCGGTCTTGCCTTCTCGTTTTTCAGTTGGGAATGGAAGTGCCAAAATGGCCGCTACCTTTCTTTTCCAATGGTGCCAGGCTGCTGGTCCGGTTTAATGAAAAAATAGCGCGTGATTTTGATGACATCAGTCGGCCCCTGCAATACGCGTTTCATCACAATAATATTCTGTTTTTCTCTCCCTAGTCAGTTGTAACGGAGCAAAGTGAAAGACAAAGGAAAGGTCGATATTTATCAAATATGTCCAACCCATCGAGCCAGTACAGGATCGGCATCTTCTCTCGGGCTGCAGAAAGCAATTACGCATGGCTGCTCAGCGGTTTAAAGGCGGAGCTTGCTATGAAGTCAGCTGACATCAACGGCGTCTACATAACCAATTGCTATACAGAGTTCCAAGAGAAAGCCAGAAAGTACCAGTTCGCCATTCTCTACCACACGCTGAAACATGGGCGAATGAACATCACCGACGTCACCGATTCCTTGTATGATGACGAACTCGATGAACTGTCACATCTTCTGGGTGAGTCTTCTGTTTTTGGTCAATGTTTAAAGATTTTTCCCACCTAATGAGTTTCACATGACCAAAAAATAAAAAAAATGTCGCACCCTATGGCCTTGATTCAATAAAGGTAAAAAAAATTCTCATGGTAGAAAAAAAATCAATTCATGAGAAAAAAGCCTGAGAATGTCACTGTTACTGAATCACTAGATAAAAAGACAATGAAAGTTAATGGCAGCTTTTACTACAGTGTTCTCTACTTTTCTTAGGAGTAAAAAAGTGCCATTGACTTTCATTGTCTTTTTATCTGGTGATTCAGTAACAGTGACATTCTCAGGCTTTTTTCTCATGAATTGAATCTTTTACTACCATGAGAATTTTTTCAACTCTTTTTGAATCAAGGCCTAGCTGTGCAAACCAGTAACCAGCGATCCACAGGTCAGGCCGCGACACACTGCCATCAACACCACCAACACATCGTTCCCGAGGCAGCTGAGGAAGGATCTCAGCAAGCTTCTTCTCGGTTCCTCACCTACACCATAGCTTCTAACTTTTTTAAGGTGGGAAAGAGGGACAATATGTAAATGAAGCCACACCCCTAATTGAGGGATGGATAGAAGATAGGGTGGAACAATTTCAACAATATAGACACTTTGAGGTGTACATGCAGAACAATATATGATTAATTCTCCTATTCAAAGAGGGACAAATGAGAACAACGAGGGACAGGGGAACTTGGACTCAAAGGGGGACAGGCCCGCCAAATCAGGGACACTTGGGAGGCATGCTACAGGACACCCCTATTTGTAGACACAACTTAGGTGTGTGCTGCCAGCCAAAAAAACATACATTTCATTCAATAATAAAATAATTATATATATATATATATATATATATATTAGCAGAATAATAACATAGTAATAATATACTGAATACTTTATTGACTGCCAAGTAAGTACATACAAGGAATGCTTTTTGGCAGGAGATTCACCATTAGAGCTATAAACAATAACATATATTACATATAATACATTTTATTGTTTATAGCTATCTATATATCTATATATATATATAGATATATATATATATATATATATATATATATATATATATATATATATATATATATAGATATATCATAATAATAATGCAGTAATAATAATAATAATAATAATTAATATAGATATTATAATAATAAATAAATAAAATAATGGGGTAATGGCGTGTGTGCCACCACTAGTACTCAAGATCTAATTAGGTGGGTACTTTGTAAGGAGCTGTCACAGATGTTAGACATATATGACCTGATGAAAGAACGTTTCTGTAAGTAACAAGGTGAAAAATTTGTGTTAAAATCGGCAAAAACCCATGCAGCGTGCTCCTAGAGTCCTAAAGTTTCCAGGGCCACTGGGCATCCGAAATTGGGGTACCTCGCTGTGTGAACTTACTTTGGTCTTTTTGCCCTTTGTATACATTGGGGGGGGGGGTAGGAGTGCTTCCCAGTCTACATCAGGATGAGGCCAGTGGGCGGGTCACTTCAGCAGGCATTCTTAAAGAGGAACATCGGGGGGGAGGTTAAAACCTCCTCCAAGCCTCACCAATCTGCCTCCCCTCCCCCATCTGATTTTTCCTTTGAGCATTATTTACTCACCTCACCAGGGAATTCATCTTCTGGGTCCCTTGGTTTCTGGGGGACCTCCCGATGGGCGGCGCCATCTTGTATCCCATCAGTGTGTTTCCCCCTGATCTTGTGCCTGTGTAGTGCCCATGAATGGGATGCAATGGAGCTGCCTGAAATCCCAGGAGACTTTGCTGAGCTGCGAGATCGCAGAGGGACATTGTCAGTTAGGGACGGTGGGGTGAGTAACGGCCCTGAAGCAGCAACCAAAAGGTAACTAGGGCTTGATGAGGAGGGGAATCGGCCCCTTTTTATTTTAAGTCCGATGTTCTTCTTTCAAACATTAGTCATCACAGAAATGTTAGGTGGGCGTGGCCTCAGCAGAGGGGGGCATTGTTTTTTTTTTTAAACAGCCCATCGCCGAGCTGGACATATCCCCTAAGGCACCGTTTCTCTGGTACGTGTACCCCAGGGGGTGCTCAGCCATGTTTAAGGGTGCACCAAGAGGGAGGCCCAACAGGCCTAGTATATAATTTTAACAATAAAGCCTACCTTACATACTTATTTTGATAACATTCATAATTAATCTCCTTGGGGGTACTTGGTTATAATTGCTTGTTGCTATGGGGTACATGGTGTAAAAAGGTTGAAAACTACTGCCCTAAGGTACAGGTGGGGGGGGGCATCAACTATCCAATCTATATTCAGATATAAAGAAGCCCGCATATGGCCGAAAGTGTTTTCTGTTCCTAGGCAAGAAAATATGCAGATCTGTTTTTAAGTGTCAACTTCCAAGAATGCGCAACCGCACTTCTGGAAGTTCTGGAGATGGTGCGGCAGTGACATAACCACGTCTAGCCTTGCACTGTTCCTACTGTAGATCACTGACCTCTATTCCCCTGATGAAAGGATAGTTCTAACATTAGCACACTACTGTCTGATCAGCTGACTTCCTGGACTTCCTAGTTCTTGTTTCATGCATATCCTGCTTTCCTCTTTGACCATGGCTTTGGATAAACCCTTGGCCTGACTTTTGGATTAACCCAGTCTTGGACTTTGCATCTGCTCACCTTCTGACCTCTGGCTTGGACTTTTACACAAACCTCTGCCTGTGACCTCTGACCCCCGACCCGCCTCACTACTGCTCTGCTACATCATTTGGTCATCTAAGATCTCCATCCATGGTAGTTTCCAGCTTCTATCAAATATGTCCAACCCATCGAGTCATCTAAGATCTCCATCCATGGTAGTTTCCAGCTTCTATCAAATAGGTCCAACCCATTGAGTCATCTAAGATCTCTATCCATGGTAGTTTCCAGCTTTCCGGGGAATGCCTGCAACACAGTCTATCCTACCTTGTGGGGGGTCCAGTAAATATAAGGTCTTCTAGTAGATTCCAGTCCCCTGTGGGTTGGTCGCACACCTGGAGATCTACCTTGCTCAGCTGACAGTCTCCACCTTCACCAGACAGCCAGTCTGACAATCAGTTATGAGATGGGACACTGCCTACACTGCTCTTACTCTGGTTTTCTCACCCTATGTTGCCAGACCATTTTTGCAGGACTTATGAGGAATGTCCGGAGATATAACATATTTTTTTCAGCACAGTTCGGGCTTTTACATGAAATGTCTTTCAGTGTGTTTGAGTGAAATATGTGGAATATTAAATAAGCTAGTAAATCATATTGCCTGTAAAAGCCCCATCCCTCTCAGTTACAACAATACCACATATGTATTGGCAGACACCCGTCCTGCCCTGGAGACTCGCCAAACTGAAATGAGCGCTTTATGACAGGAAGGAGGAAGCAGACTTCATTTTAAGGGTTAAACCCAAAAAAATAAAAAGAAATGTCATAGGATTCCCCATATCCAAGCAAAACCAGTCCGGGTACCAGTTATGGGATCATTAAAGGCCATGTTCTCATCCCCCTTCTGGGCTTTACAGAGGCAGGTAATGGGGCTGGGGTTAATAGCCAGCCCCTCATGTCTTGGGAACTGGTATAGTCTCAAGGACCCTTACAAATTCACAAAGAGTTACATGTAAAAAAAAAAAAAAAAAAACACATCACACAGATGTAAAATGATTTTATTAGATTTTGTATTCTCTACTTAGCTTCGATCCAAAGCCGATCCAAAGGCGTACATTCCAACTTTCCAGGGTGGGAAAGAGGGACAATATGTAAATGAACTTCCCCTCATTAAGGGATGGATGAAGCCACGCCCCCTGATTGAGGATGAATGAAGTCACGCCCTCTCATTGAGGGATGGGTGTAACAGTTACAACAATAGGAACACTTTGAATAGGCAAATGAATCATTTATTGCTGCAGATCTGCATGTTACATCTCAAAGAGGGACAAATGAGAACAAGGGGGGCATGGACTCAAAAGAGGGACAGTCCCTCCAAATCAGGGACACTTTGGAGACATGCAGCTCACCCCCCTGCTGGAAGCGACCTCACTCCTATAAAATGCCCCTCCCTGCAGTGGCTGTCAGAAGCTGGGGGGGCAGAAAAATACCATTTTGTGAGAACTCACCTGTAAAATGGATATTATTGGTGTGTCACACACCCCGCTTCCTGAAGTAATGACATCTGGGTTCTCCACCACCAGGTGGCGTCGTTGCAGAGAGAAGTCTTGAAAACGAGCCCCTCCCGGTCTATATATACCTGGGACCTCCCACATAACTCCCAGTGTAATCGAAAAGCAGTAAGACAAGGTACCAGGAAATTAAACAGTAACCCTCAAATAAAACAAAGCTTCACCGTACAGAGAATCCAGGATACCAAAAAGGGCGGGTGAAGCGGGGTGTGTGACACACCAATAATATCCATTTTACAGGTGAGTACTCACAAAATGGTATTATTCTTTGTGTGTCACACACCCCGCTTCCTGAAGTAATGACATCTGGGACATCCAAAAGCAGTGTCCACAAGGGGTGGGTATCCAGCAGGAAAATGAAGCATAACTCAAACCACTGCAGTCTGCAGAACCTTGTGGCCAAACACAGCATCCGCTGAAGCTCGCACATCAACCTTGTAAAACTTTGAAAAAGTACGAACAGAAGACCAAGTAGCAGCCTTACACACTTGTTCAACAGAAGCCTGGTGCTGAAAAGCCCAGGACTCACCAATAGCACGAGTAGAATGAGCAGTGATACGAAAAGGGGGAGCCTTCCCCTTGGCAGAATAGGCTCCGACAACAGCCTGACGAATCCATTTACTAATGGAAGATTTAGCCGGAGCCAAACCCTTCCTAGGCCCACAAGGCACAACGAAAAAGGCATCAGTCTTACGAAAAGGAGATGTAGCACACAAATAATACGTAACACAGCGCACAACGTCCATACAGTGCAAAACCCTCTCCTTGTCATTCTTAGGCATAGGACACAAGGAGGGAAGAACAATGTCCTGATTCAGATGGAAGGCAGAAACAACCTTAGGAAGAAAGTCCGGTTTGAAACGAAAGACCACTTTGTCTTGATGCCCCTCAAGGTAGGGCGCCTGAATCGACAAGGCCGCCAACTCTGAGACACGTCAAACAGAAGTGATAGCCACTAGGAAGACAACCTTCTGAGTCAAGGTAGAAAGAGCAATATCTGACAAAGGCTCAAAAGGAGGAGCCTGAAGAGCAGAAAGAACCAAGTTCAAGTCCCAAACAGGGAGCAAAGGCTTCCTGGGAGGCCGCACATGCGTAACCCCCTGGAAAAAAGTCTTGACTAAAGGATGAAGTGCAACGCCTTCTGAAAAAAAAATCGACAAGGCAGAAACCTGCCCTTTCAAGGTACTCAGCTGGAGACCAGAATCCAGCCCCGATTGAAGAAAATCAAAAACCCTGGAAACAGAAAAGACTCTACAGGGCAAAGACCTAGCCTCACACCAATCGATGTAAGATCTCCAAGTCCTGTAGTAGATGGAAGACCTCTTCCGAGCACATATAAGAGTCTTAATAACGGAATCAGAAAGACCTTCCTCCTTCAAGATGGAGGTTTCAGCAGCCAAGCCGTCAAAGCCAGCGTTGGTAAATTGGGGTAACGCAGCCGACCTTGAGTTAGAAGATCCGGCCGAAGAGGCAGATCGAACTGGTCCACCGCCATCCGAACGATGTCCGCGAACCACATCCTTCTTGGCCACCTTGGAGCCACGAGAATGGCGGACACCCCTTCCAGAATCAACTTTCTTAACACCCTTCTGAGCATGGGAATCGGAGGAAACAGGTACAGGAACCCCAGCTCCCCCCAGCTCAGAGACATGGCATCCACCGCCAGAGCCAGAGGATCCTGAGAGAGCGACACAAAGGTCGAAAGCTTGTGATTGTGACGAGAAGCAAACAGGTCCACCTCCGGCGTTCCCCACCGGAGACACAGAGACCGGAAAACCTGAGGGTGAAGAGACCATTCCCCCAGACGGAAAGAGCACCTGCTCAGAAGATCCGCTTCCGTGTTCTCCACCCCCGGAATGTAGACTGCCGACAGGCAAGGAACATGGTCCTCCGCCCAGGTCAAGATCAGGGACACCTCCCTGAGAGCACCCAGACTGCGGGTCCCTCCCTGATGATTGATGTAGGCAACCGCAGTCCGATTGTCCGAAAGAAACCTGAACCGGAAGACCCCGGACATGTTGGGTCAGATGAAAAAGAACCAGACGGATAGCCCTCAGCTCCAGAACATTGATGGGCAAGTGCGCCTCTCGAGGACCCCACTGCCCCTGGAACTGAAGATCCTTTCAGAATCCCCCCCATCCCGAAAGGCTGGCATCCGTGGTGACAGTCTCCCAAAGAGGAGTCAGGAAGAACCTGCCCCTCAAGAGATTGGCTGAGACCAACCACCAGTGAAGAGACTGCCGGACCCGGGAGGACATCTGGAAGGACCGATCCAACGACCTCGGTCGCCGGTCCAAAGACGCCAACAGATGAAGCTGAAGCGTCCTTGTGTGAAATTGAGCAAAGGGAACCGCCTCGAAGGAGGCTACCATCAATCCCACCAGCCTCATCCCCAGACGGATGGACGGTCGAGAATTGGAAAGGAGAAGCCGAGTCAATTCCTGAACCAGAAGAATCTTGGATTGAGGCAGAAATACTCTGTGTTGACAAGAGTCCAGCGTCATTACCAGGAAGGACACCACCCTGGCCGGAGCGAGGGAGGACTTGGGATAGTTGATGACCCAACCGAAGCTTTCCAGCGTGGAAACCACCGTTCTAGTGTGTTTCTCTGATTGATTGAAGGAAGGAGCCATGATGAGAAGGTCGTCCAAATAAGGCAAGACCCGAATGCCTTGAGCTCTGAGAATGGCCATCACCCCCGCCAGCACCTTGGTGAAAACTCTTGGAGCCGAGGTAAGGCCAAACGGAAGTGCCACGAATTGAAAATGTAGATCTTCCACCACGAACCGAAGAAAACGCTGATGAGCCAGGCAGATGGGAACATGAAGGTAAGCATCCTTAATATCTATGGACGTCATGAAGTCCCCCTGCCGAAAAGAATTGATGGCAGATCGCAGAGTTTCCATGCGGAACTTCTGAGGACGGATGAACCTGTTGAGGAACTTCAGATCCAGGATGGGACGAACCGACCCATCCTTCTTGGGCACCGTGAAAAGATTGGAATAGTAGCCGAGTCCCACTTCCGAGGGCGGCACCGGCCGGATGACCGCCATCTCCAGAAGATTCCTCACCGAAGCTAGGAGTCCCCGTGCGGACATAGGATCAGTGGGTATCCGAGACCTGAAAAACCTTGAGGGAGGCCGAGACTCGAACTCCAGTTTGTAACCGGACGACACGACCTCCCGGATCCATCTGTCCGGGACCGCCTGGTCCCAAACCCGGGAGAAGTGTCGCAACCGTCCCCCCACCCGCACGGGTGAAGGTGCCCCCTCATTGCTGAGCGGGCTTGGCAGCAGGCTTGGGCTTGGCGCCCCAAGAGTGACCGGGGTGGCCACGGCCTCTCCGCCGGTTCCAACCCGCGCCCCTAGTAGCGGGAAGGGAAGCACCTCTACCCGTCCTGGCACCCCGAAAGGAGGGACTAAAGGAAGCCGCTCCCCGAAGGAAACGACGCGGCTTTTTGCGTTGAGGCACCTTACCCCCCTTAGCACCAACATCCGCCGTCCACTGACGGAGCCACACAGACCAATGAATATCAACCAATAGGGCTGAAGTCCTGCCGCACATAGCAATAGCATCATCCTGGGCGGCCAGAACGAAAGAAGCGAAGGATTCACACTGCTGAAGATAAGCAAATTACTCGCAGGAGGGATCAAGATCAGCGTACAAATTTCTAACTATGGACTGGATAGCCATCAACACAATAGAAGAAGCACAGACCGGCCGCAGAGCCGAACCAACACTGATGAATCCATGGCGAGCCAGCTGATCGATACGACGATCCTCACCATCCTTAATGATAGTAGTATCAGGCGAGTGCAAAACAGACGTGTTAGAAAGCCCCAAAACCGGGGCATCCACATCCGGGGGAACAGACCAAAGCTTAACCAATTCCTCCGAAAAGGGATACCATCTATCCCAGCTAGGAGGAGCACCAACAAGAAGCGTAGGCTGTTCCCATTCCTTAAGCACAACCCTCTCAAAATGTTGCTGCCTGGGGAACACTAAACGAGGCTTGGGCAAATCAAAAAGCTCGCCCTTAGGCGGAGGGGCCGCCACCGGCGGATCCAGAGACAAAACCTCAAACACTTTGGACAGGATAGAGGGGGTATCAAGAGACCCCCCGGCAGCTGGATCCCCAGAAGTATCAGACGACTGTTGGGCCTCAGATTCGTCTGAATCCTCAAGGAGCTCCCCTTCCTCAGACAGGGGACAATCAGACCAATCCAAAACTTTCGCTACATCCTCAGCTGGAGCTGGGGACGGGGTAACAATGTGTTTTCGCTTAGCCGTAGCCTTCTGAGCTACCGCCGCAGAAAGCATCTTCTCGAGATTGGCCACACGGGCAAACAACTTGGATTGCGAATCCCCACCCATGACCACGGCACCTGGGGTCCGGAAGAGGCATGGGAGGGTAGGAGATGACTGAGGTTGCGAGGAACCAGAAGCCGGAGTGCCGGTCTGGCACACAATATTCTGCTGGGCGCATGGAAACGCACAATATGACGTCATCGCCTGGGAGCGGAGCCCCCACTCTGCCTGGATTGCCCCGAAGAGCTGTTTCCGGTATCATTGGAAGCCTCCATACGGTGAAATTTTTTAGGTATTCGCACCTACCCAGGGATTTATGCTTATAAGCGACCCGGGATGCCCCTTAATAATTAAAAGTTCCAGGAGTGGGAGGATTTTTAGACTCCTGAAATAGAACCCAATATAACCAAAACTAGCCCAGGTATATCAGACCGGGAGACCCAAAGTGCAAGGGAATCCCAGGATCTGAAAAGACAAGAAAAGACCAAATTCAGTATCAAAACCACAGCACATTCACACACACACAATCCAGTTACAACACATATAAAATATACATATATATATATATATATATATATATATATACAAAAATAAATATACACAGGGAACAGCAAGACCCTGACATAAGGGACATGTACTGCGGGATAGACCCAATAAGGTCCCCCGGAATAAACATGGTACCGATAGAAGAGCCAGTGATCCCCTGACAAGGACCCCAAACAGGCCCGTGAGCAAGATAAGCTAAGGAAAGGAGCTAGCAGGCTCTAGTAAAACAGTCAGCACCTGTGCTGTCCCCTGGTGGAAGTATGTAAGTGCGCCCACACACACACAAAAAGGCAACCATTCATCGAGGGATTATATATGCAGAAACGCGCATTAATATAAAAAGGAACCTGAGGAAACCGAGGAGAGAGGCGGCGTCTTGCAGAGCCAGGAGCGCAATGAGAGATAAAACGAAAGGCGGGCCAGCGGAAGGAGCGCGAATCGCTCCGGCCCCGCCCCCCGCCAAAACGTTCGCACAGCGCGGGCCACGGCGGAGCGCGGCCCCACCCTCCCTCCCCAATCACCTCAGGCCCGGAAAATGGCGGCACGGCCACCAACCTTAACAATGCACTGCAAAAAAATAAAAAGTCAGATAAACGCAGCAAACACCACGCGGACACACATACCGCTCACCGACCCGGGGAAACACCCAAGGCCCGCACACAACAACTCCACAGCACAAGCGAAAAAGAATTTTACCACAGTGAAAGCACACGCAAGCCCCCCCCCCCCCCCCCCCCAGCGAAGGGAGAAGGAACTAACTAGCAGGGGACAGGAGGCTAAAGGGAGCACATCAGGACAGGGCATCCCAAATCTGGATCACCAGCCGGATAACCGCACTGCCCCACAAGTGGGGTCTTACGGAGGAGATAAGCTCCTAGGCACCAAGTGCCACCTACCATTACCCAGCCTAGCAGCCAAGGCTGGGAGGCTTCCAGTATATAAATCTAATAATAAAAAAATTGGCTGGGTAGAAATAGACCATGGGGGGTGCCCCAGCTACCTGCAAGCAGGAGACTTCTTTCTTCTGTCTTGACGCCATTGCAGAGAGAAAACACTGGGAGTTGTGTGGGAGGTCCCAGGTATATATAGCCCGGGAGGGGCTCGTTTTCAAGACTTCTCTCTGCAACGACGCCACCTGGTGGTGGAGAACCCAGATGTCATTACTTCAGGAAGTGGGGTGTGTGACACACAAAGAATACAGGCATTTTCAGGCACTGAAGGCATGGGGGGTTGGAGGCCCCCCTGGGAAAAGAGGAAACCCCCAACACTGGGTCAAGGACAGAGGTTAGTGTTTCTGTTTTTTTTCACAGAGGGGACAAAATGACAGGAATCTACGGCACTGGCACATAACAGTCGTAGAGGCACCAACGTAGATTCTACGTGGCTGCCATTTAACAAACTTCATTCCCTGTCATCTCTGATTGAATCCTATTTTCTTCTGCGATTATTTGCTTGTTACGATGTAACAGCAGGACACCTGGTAGTATTCCATAAGCAAGGCAGCTGAGCCTGTGCGAAATGAAACTCACTTCTTTGCCACATATTGTTACCGTACCCAGAGAGAGAGAGAGAGAAAAGGCTTTGGTCTTGCCCCAACTGAGCAATGTAGTAGTTCTGTCACATGGGTTACATGTACTGAACATGCTTGCTATGTGTTATGACCTCCCTACAGGTCTGCCAAAACCAAATCTGCCCAGATCTAACTGCTTGTTTTTCTGAATCTCTGGCTTGCTTTACCATGTGACCTATTCCTATACCCCCTTACTATGGCTTTTACCCACTTTACTGCAAGAGCAAAGTACTGCAAGTGGCACCTCTAAATATATTGTACAATAAAGTGCGGTGCAATGCCCCATACAAAGGACCCTGCAATTACACAGTAACACAAAGAAGTTGGGGGTGCACTCCAAACGCCTCCCCTAAAAAGGTCCCTGGGGACTAACAATTGCACTCGCACAAAGTATAAGAATATAAAGAAGTCTTTATTAGAAAAAATCACATTAAAACCAAATTAAAAACTCCAGCATTGTCCTAGTGTTGATCAATGACCAGCCACAAGGGGGAGCCAACCTGCCAGAATACATATTGATATAATGTGCAACAATAAATTGTAACTAATACTAAATATATCATAAATATACAATGATAAAGTGCTATGTGCAAAAACAAACATGCATCAATTTACAAAGACAAAAGCCTATGAATAAAAACAAACATGAAATAATACACAATGAGATTCTTACTGTGTAGTTTGGCAGTACAGCAACCCCGCAGCAAGCCCACGTGTTCCAAGCCCCTAGGGCTCTTCCTCAAGGCTAAGATAATGACAGCAAGCTTTACTGCAAGCTTAGCTTTTAGCTAACTTTACTTTTCTAACTTTGCTAAATTTTCTAACTATTGCTCCTAGCAGACCTAAAGGACTAGGAGGACATTTATTTTCTATTCTACTGTGTTTACAAAATGACCACTACTAACTGCCACTAGTTCACCTTTGACCCGTTCCCGACATGTGATTGGGTTGAGCCATGATAAGATGAGATTTACTCTTTCTTTCCAGAAAAGAAGAACGTCATTGTGGTGGCTGATGATCTGAAGAGAGACAACGATGTCGAGAAGCGCCAAATATTAAGTGCGCAGCCCAGCATTTCCGAACATGCACGAGACCTGTTTGTGTTCACAGAGAAGCAGAAGAATCCTGAGAGGCTCAGCGAGATAGTCCAGATAATACATAAAGGTAGGATTGTATTTACAAAGGAGGGGTAGCAGCTGCACACACCAATTATAACTAACCTAGGAGGTTAGGGCAACTGGAATACACACATCTTAAAGAACCCACAGCAGTAAACCCCGTTGGCCAGTAAGCTATTCTATAATTGTTATCTAAAATCTGGTTAAAAACAGAGTTCGTGGTTGGCACACATCTGCAGAGGTATATTGAAGCTGCTCCAGCAAAACGCCAAGGTTCTTCTAGGTAGGTGCCATCCTAAGTCTCATCTACAAGCGCCATCACAGAGCCTGCTCAATGGGACTATAAAAAAACCTAACCAGTTATGGTTCTCAGGGAGGGGGTTGGGGAGCTTGGCCCTTCTAGAGTCTAGGATGGGTGTTCCTAATTTTGGTTGTGCCACAGAGTGAAACCCCCCTGGTTCCCCCTTTATTAAATTCTCAGTCGTCGATTCCACAGTGCAAGCCCGGATTTTTGGTGACATCCCTGCTCTGCACACCACCAGACTTGAATGTATGCCCATGTGACCATGCAGACCAGAGGGTTCAGGAACAATGTTTCTGGCCCGTGCCAAAGCTTTGTTGCAGCTGTAGGATCAGGACTCGGGGGAAAGGTACGAGGAAACCAAATGGTTTTACAAATTGGGGTGCTCCTAGATGTGTCTTTTAAACACAGTCAACTCATTTACACAAGTCTTGGTCCAGCTTTAATTAGATGAAACTCTGGCAGCTGGCAACATATTATCACAGCTGTGGTGTTTCTTGGATAGCACCAGTAGCACATTGACTAATTTCTAATGTTGGGCGAAGTTCAGGTTTGGCAAGTTGGGGCAAACTTTGAATAAAAGTTCGGGGACCTAAACCTGATTCTCACTGAAATCAATGGGCACCTGACCTTTGGGGGGTGATTCTGCCTCCCCCGGAGGCAGAATCAGAATGAAAAAAAATTGTTAACAGTGACCTGATCAAGTCCCTGGCTGTTGGCGGCATCTTTCAAATGGGCTATGGCAAAAAGATGGCTGCCACTCCCACGAGTGAGGAGCCCGGGTACTGCAGGCACCAGGAGTATTCTCACTAGCGGTGAGCAAACTGATTCGTCAGAACCCAAATTCATCCTGAATTTCAGGAAAAATTCGATTCAGCACAGAACCGAATATTGGGGGGTTCATGTTGAGCAAATTTTTCCTGAAATTCACGGGGTGGTGGATAGAAAAATAAAATCACCACCATCCTCGTTCCAGATCCACTCTTCGATCCAGTGTGCGTGGCAGAAGCCGGCTTGCAGCTGACAGTGCAGCTGGCTCACCTCCTCCAGCTGACAGTGCGTCCGGCCTCCTCCGCTCCCACCGTGCAGGCATCTAGGTAAGCTACACACAGCAAGGTGGGAGTGGGGGAGGCTGGCTGCGCTGTCAGCTGTGAAAGCCAGCTTCCGCCACCTGCTGACAGTGAGGCAAGCCAACTTGCGCCCGCAGCCAGCTGCTGGGCCAGAACACCGGGGAAGCCGGCATGTAGGTAAGTGTGTGCTACACACAGCACGGTGGGAGCGGGGAAGGACGGCTGCACTATCAGTTGTGCAGCCAGCCTCCCCCGCTCCCACCGTGCTGTGTGTTTTCCACTTAGAGGTGAGTGACTCTCAAAGGTTCGATTCGGACGAACCTGAATTTCTTGGAGAAATTTGTTGAATCGCCCGATTCGAATTTTTAGGAAG
The DNA here is from genome assembly GCA_027917425.1 of Gastrophryne carolinensis. Classification (NCBI taxonomy): domain Eukaryota; kingdom Metazoa; phylum Chordata; class Amphibia; order Anura; family Microhylidae; genus Gastrophryne; species Gastrophryne carolinensis. The sequence continues at coordinate 6,294,369 of CM051240.1, read as the reverse complement.
TTCGCTCATCTCGAATCCTCACTCATGGGAGAGGCAGCCATCTGATGAAACTTCAGATAAAACTGTAAAATAGGGAGGAGGATCAGATGAATCCAAAGACAGACTTACAGAATAACAAAGAAGCAAGAGACAAAATAAAGAAAAGAAGCTAATGACGCTTCAGGTGAAGGTACAAGATACAAAGGAGAATCTAATGAATCGGGAGATGGAAGTACAATGTACAGAGGAGAATCTGCTGAAGCGAGGGTCAGAATTACAAAATATGAAGAAGTTTGTACCGAACTTTGCGGTTCGAGTTCTCCCAACTCTAATAATTTAATTTGTTGCCTGAAACAGTTTTTCCAGCAGTATATGTGACCTGAATCAGTAATAGATAGTTTTGAAATACTCACACTATAGCTGCACCTGATGGCTACGAGGCAGGACGTCTTGTGCCGGGACGGCAAGCCTGCCTGGACATTCCTGAACGCACGAACGAAACAGCAGTGGTGGACTGGGATGGGGTAGAAAAGCAACCATGTGGAGAGAAATTCGGGGCCGGCATTTAACATGCGGCATAAGACATCTGCCTCATGTAAGTATGCCACAGCGATCCTTCCCCATAGACCATCAGTGGTTGATAAACATCATATGTAACCATGGGCATTGCTGAAGCCCAGGGGGCGAAACATGTCTACCCAGGAAATTGCATAAGAAAAGAGATTTGCAGAAGTATTGCATGAAGTGAACACTAAGCGGCATAGTTGATTATATTTTAATGTCACTGATGTCATTTTTTAAAGGATTGTGCACTAAATGAAATGTTCTTTTAATGGATACACAATAAAAATCTATAATTGTATATGTAAAAAAAATACAAGGGTTTTTTTTTATGGTATAGAGATATGCCTAGTCCCTTTAAATACAGACATGGTTGTAGGAGCCTGTATTTGTACCAATCTTTATATAGTATTATATGCATGGAGTGGTCACTGAACAGGTGAATGACCCTCTGGGCATCACCTTTTTCTTTTTGGGACTAGTTTTGAAATAGTTTTAACTCTCCATGACATACTTTTGGGGAATTTACAAGAGCTCATTACGCAACTCTATGAATAGATATATTCTGGTGGTGTTCTTCTTATTTATTTTGACTTTATTCTCTCTCTCTTTTCAGAGTTACAAACTCATCACAAACTTCAGCCAACAGACCCACGGGATTCACTAAATCAAAAAGATTTTGACGACCTGGAGCGTTTCTCAAAGCCTTCTACTTCCAAATTTGATTCCCACCAGAGGACGACTTCGCACAAAGAAGGTGATGATGGAGAGCCAGAATCCAAGAGAATAAGATTAGAAGCCAGCGAAGCTCAGCTCAATAAAGTCTGGAACTTTTTTTCAGAAAAGCTAGACAGAGTTTTGGCCAAAGTCGAAGAAGTTAACAAGAAAATGGATAATTTACAGCAAATAGTGGAAATGATGAGCTACCAAGGAGAGAAGATTTTCGAAGCAGTAAAGATGCTAAAGCAAGAAGTGGAACCACAACATAAGGAGGAGATTCTAATGAAGGAAGGGTCACAATTACTAAATAAGGAGGAGAATCTGAAAAAGCGAGAGATGAAATTACAAATTATTGAGGAGAATCGGAAAAAGCAAGAGATGGAATTACAAAATAAGGAGGAGAATCTGATGCCTCAAGAGATCGAGCAGCAAGCGATGAAGAATAACGCAGAATTATCAGATGTGGAGGAAAGCATAGTGATGGAAAATGCAGAATCACAGGACACGAGCACCGATACTGGTAGGGAAGTATTTGCAGGAAAAAAAGCCAAAAAAAACTTGGACGAGGAAACGAGGAAGCGCTAAAACCCAAAAAGTCTGGAGGAGATGGAGAAGTACAAGGGCAGAACAGACAACTAGAGAAGAACAGGAGAAGACAAGCAACCTATGTGCAATGTAAGATAAAGGAATCTGGGGCAATAGCGGTGGATTCAGCACCACGAGTAACAGAGCGCTATTGTTTAGAAGATAAATCTACCATTCACTTTCATTGTCTAACCTGTGGTTGATTCAGCAACAGGTGACAGTTTGCATCCGCTTGCTGTAACACTCTTGCGTTAGACAATAAAAGCGAAAGGCAGTTTTCTCCTAATAAGTAGCACATTTTTTTATCCTGGTGCTGAATCAACCCCAATGCCAAAAAACATGCCACCCTGGGTGGGCTATATTGCTAGTCGATGATGATAAGTAGGGATGAGCGAATCGATCCGGACGAACCCGGATTCGATCCGAATTTCATGAAAAATTCGATTCGGATCGAATCCGAATTTCCCCACGATTCGATCGCTCGAAGTTTTCCTTTAACATCCATTCATTTACATTACAGACATTCTAAGATGGCGGACGGGACATGTCCAGACATGTAAGCTGGGGCAGTGTATGCTGGGACAGTCACATGCAGCCTGTCAGCAGCCAGCAAGCCCGGTGACGTCACAGCGCTATTTAAGGCCGGCGGCCATCTTGCTTTTCCTCATTTCTCTATTGCATTCGTGAGAGACAGAACGCTGCTGTAGGCAGGGAGAGAGACAGTTAGACAGGCAGGGACAGACAGGGACAGGCTGGAGACAGGCAGGAGACAGGCAGGAGACAGACAGAAAGTCAGCGAAAAACATGGAAAGTTAGGAAAAATAGGAGGCAGTCACAGGGAGATTTTTTTTTTTTCATCCAGCCTGAGTGTTTGTTACTGGCTGGCTGACTGGCTTTGTTAGCGTTTTCAGGCTGCTTATACACTAACTGTGCATATATACTGAACTGATCTTAAGTGTGCTGTGAGGCATCCCATTCTGTGACTACACCAGCCTCTATTTAAGACCATATAACCATTTGCACTTATTCTAATTGAAATTAGGCCTGATAAAGACACTTTTGCTGTGCATAGCACTACTGGTCCCTGCCAGGTGCACTGCTGGTTTTTGTGGCATCCCATTCTGTGACTACAGCAGCCTCTATTTAAGACCATAACCATTTGCACTTATTCTAATTGAAATTAGGCCTGATAAAGACACTTTTGCTGTGCATAGCACTACTGGTCCCAGGTGCACTCTGCTGTGAGGCATCCCATTCTGTGACTACACCAGCCTCTATTTAAGACCATTTGCACTTATTCTAATTGAAATTAGGCCTGATAAAGACACTTTTGCTGTGCATAGTACTACTGCCTGCCAGGTGCACTGCTGTTTGGGCATCCCATTCTGTGACTACACCAGCCTCTATTTAAGACCATAACCATTTGCACTTATTCTAATTGAAATTAGGCCTGATAAAGACACTTTTGTTGTGCATAGTCTTACTGCTGCCTGCCAGGTGCACTGCTGGTTTTTGGGGCATCCCATTCTGTAACATAGCATACCCCTCTTTATTTACACTAAGCAGCTCTCTTATTTACACTAGGCAGGCCTGTTGGAGGCTGAGTGTTACTGCTCACTTTTGGTGTGCATTATATTCTGTTTCATATAGACCCACCGCTGCCTGGGGGTTCTTAAAATATCACCTACTACCACGCCAGTTAGACTATGTCGGGCAGACAAGTGCCTGGAAGTGAAAAGAGGAGTGGCAGAGGCCAAGATTCCGCAGGCAGAGCTCGCAGCAGACTGGGGGCCAGTAGCAGCAGGAGTCACGCTGAGAGACCTAATCTGCCAGTATCTGCTAGCGGTCGGGTCTCCACCAGTAACGCATCTGCCGTCTAGGTCGGTAGGTTCCTCTGACACAACCCTGAGTTGGCATGCCCCGAGAGCAGTCCCTGTCCTCCCATTGCCTCTGTCCTACGCCGTTCCCTCCCCCAGCGACGTATCCTATGCTTTGGGTTCAGCTCCACTCTTTAGTGAGGAGGACGATCAGATAGAGGACAGTCAGCAGCTACTGCCCAGCCAAGAAATGGAGGTGGCTTCTTTAGCTAGGCAGACAAGTAGTGAAGTGTACAGTGTCGTGGGTGCTGCGAGCGTTCCAGCTCCTGCGCCAGACACTGTTGACGAATCCACGAACATCAGTGATGTACAGCCACAACTCGGCGATAATGATGATGACGATGAAGCCGATCGCACTTGGGAGCCGGGTGATGAAGGGGCTTCATCGTCATCATCAGGAGAAGAGGGGCGCAGGTTGCCCCGGAGTCAGCAGCTCAGGCAGCAAGGTGGCAGCAGCATGGCTGGCAGGCAGCATGGGGGCACAATTGTAAAGCCTGGAGCCAAACGGGGCCGGGGCCGGGGTAGAGCACCTGCTGCGCGGCAGGCTACCTTATCGGGAGGTAGTGGGGCAGGGGTTCCTGGAGTTGGCAACAGCAGCAGCGAATCAGTGAGGCCTGTTGGTGGAAAAAGTAGCTACTCGGCAGTGTGGCAGTTTTTCCTGAAGCATCCGCAGGAGGGTAACATGGCCACATGCAAGATATGTAGGCAGAAGGTGAAGCGTGGCCAGGGTCCAAATGTTGGCACCACGGCACTGCGTCAACATATGCAGCGTCACCATAAAGCGGCCTGGGAGAACCTAGGCTCCGGAGAGGTGGGCCAGACTGCTTCCTCACCGAGTGGCACGCCGCTCCCAATTTCTGCCAGCCAAGGCTCCAGCACCTCAGCCGAAGGCAGCTTTGCGTCATACCCATCCTCTGTCGCTCCTGCTCCTCCTCCTCCTCCAAGTCATGCATCCCGCCAGCAATCCATCGGCGAAGCCATGTCCAAGAGACAGCAGTATGCGCCCACTCATCCTACGGCGCAGAAGCTGAATGTGCTCCTGTCCAAGTTGCTGGTGCTGCAGTCGCTCCCTTTTCAGGTGGTGGACTCTGCACCTTTCAGAGAACTGATGGCTTGTGCCGAGCCGAGGTGGAGAGTCCCAAGCCATCATTTCTTTGCCAAGAAGGCAGTACCAGCGCTGCACACTTTTGTTGAACAGAAGGTGGGCTAGTCCTTGAGCCTGTCGGTGTGTAGCAAAGTGCATGGCAGCGCCGACATCTGGAGCTGTAACTACGGTCAGGGACAGTACATGTCGTTTACGGCCCACTGGGTGAATGTGGTCCCTTTGCAGCAGCAGCAGCAACTTGGACAGGTCACGCCGCTTCGGCCTCCACGCTCCCTGCCCGTTGGGCCTGTGACACCGTGCGACTCGGCCTCCTCATCCTCCGCCATCTCCTCACCCTCCACTGTAGGCTCAAGTCTCAGTGCCCCTCCATTCTACCATGTGTGCAGGGCACGGAGGTGTCACGCAGTGCTTCACATGGTTTGTCTTGGCGAACGGAGTCACACAGGGGAGGAACTGCTTAAATGTATTCATCAGGAAATCCAAACATGGCTCACTCCAAGAAAACTTAAAATGGGAATCATGGTTACTGACAATGGGAAGAACATTTTGTCTGCGCTGCGCCAAGGAAGCCTGACCCATGCCCCCTGCATGGCTCACGTCTTCAATCTGGTTGTCAAGCGGTTTCTGAAGTGTTCCCCCCCATCTGCAAGACATCCTAACAACTACACCGCCAAACACACCCTTCTTGAGCTACAGCGTCAGAATGGTATCCCCCAACATAGTCTGATTTGCGATGTTTCCACCCGTTGGAATTCCACCCTTCACATGTTGGACCGATTATATGAACAGAGAAAAGCCATCACGGATTTCCTGATGATCCAAGCAGATAGGGGGACTCCCCTGTGTAACTTCAATGTCAACCAGTGGCAGCTCATACGTAACACCTGCCGTTTGCTCAAGCCCTTTGAGGAAGCCACTTTATTTGTCAGTCGGCAGGATTACGGGATGAACGACGTGATTCCACTGCTTCATGTATTACAGCACATGTTGGAAACCATGGCTGGTCAGGGCACTGGAGACATGGCGTTTACATCTTACGGCCACATAAACCCCGTTGGAGCTGAACTGGAGGAGGAGGAGGAGGAAGAGGAGGAGGAGGAGTTGCCCAGCGAAACACAGTTTAAACTTGGCGAAATGGCTGGTTTATCTAGTCAGCGGACAGGAGAGGAGGAGCAGGAGCAGCCAGAGGAGCTAGAGGTTTTTGAGGAAGGCGAGACAGAGGACCCGGGCACACCGTGGCAGTATGCAGTGGAGATGGAGACAGGTAGTCCATCCGAGTGACTTGCGCAAATGGCAGGAAGCATGCTCACGTGCTTGCGTAGTGACCCCAGAATTGTTTCCATCTGTCGGCGGGATGACTTCTGGCTGTCCACCTTATTGGACCCTCGCTTCCGGCACAAAATGGGGGCATTTTTTAAACCCACTGAGAGGGAGGACAAACTGAACTACTACAAAGACATTCTACGTAGGCAGTTGGCCGATGCATATCTGCGCCATGGTCCAAACTCTCGCAGCTCTGACTCGAGGGGACCTCTGCGCTCACCTTCCACTGCCATGGCCGCTGGGGGGGTTGGCAGGAGCAGCAGCAGCAGCTCCATCAGCAGCAGCCTCAGTCTTCAGTCGCTAATGAGTAGCTTTCTACACCCGCATAGTGAGGCTACTCATGAGCAGCAGGAAGACCTGGAGCAGGACCTGAACCAGCAGGTCATGTCATACTTTGACATGACCATGCCAACACACCTTGAGGATCCGCTGGACTTCTGGGCAGCCAAACTTGATTTGTGGCCGCAACTAGCAGAGTTTGCCCTGGAAAAGCTATCCTGCCCGGCAAGTAGCGTGCCATCTGAGCGGGTGTTTAGTGCGGCGGGGGCCATAGTTACGGCGAGGAGAACTCGTCTGTCAACTAAAAATGTGGCGAGACTCACCTTTGTCAAAATGAATCAGGGATGGATCAGCCAGGATTTCCACCCACCAATGCCTGATGCATGCGACTAGATTCAGCATGGTGCCACGTTTTACACTTTCCAAATGGTGCAAAATATATTTATGTCTTTAGGCCAATTTTTGGGCTCCTGCTGATGCCAACTCCAGGGTGTGAATCATCCAATTTTTGGGCTCCTGAAGCCAACTCCAGTGTCTCTTTAAAGTAATATTTTGGCTCCTGCTGCTGCTGCTGCCAACTCCAGGGTGTGATTCATCCAATTTTTGGGCTCCTGAAGCCAACCCCAGGGTCTCTTTAAAGTAATATTTGGGCTCCTGCTGCTGCTGCTGCCAACTCCAGGGTGTGATTCATCCAATTTTTGGGCTCCTGAAGCCAACTCCTGTGTCTCTTTAAAGTAATGTTTGGGCTCCTGCTGCTGCTGCTGCCAACTCCAGGGTGTGATTCATCCAATTTTTGGGCTCCTGAAGCCAACCCCAGTGTCTCTTTAAAGTAATGTTTGGGCTCCTGCTGCTGCTACCAACTCCAGGGTGTGAATCATCCAATTTTTGGGCTCCTGAAGCCAACTCCAGTGTCTCTTTAAAGTAATATTTGGGCTCCTGCTGCTGCTGCTGCCAACTCCAGGGTGTGATTCATCCAATTTTTGGGCTCCTGAAGCCAACTCCAGTGTCTCTTTAAAGTAATGTTTGGGCTCCTGCTGCTGCTGCCGCTGCCAACTCCAGGGTGTGATTCATCCAATTTTTGGGCTCCTGAAGCCAACCCCAGTGTCTCTTTAAAGTAATGTTTGGGCTCCTGCTGCTGCTGCTGCCAACTCCAGGGTGTGATTCATCCAATTTTTGGGCTCCTGAAGCCAACCCCTGTGTCTCTTTAAAGTAATGTTTGGGCTCCTGCTGCTGCTGCTGCCAACTCCAGGGTGTGATTCATCCATTTTTTGGGCTCCTGAAGCCAACTCCAGTGTCTCTTTAAAGTAATGTTTGGGCTCCTGCTGCTGCTGCCAACTCCAGGGTGTGAATCATCCAATTTCTGGGCTCCTGAAGCCAACTCCAGTGTCTCTTTAAAGTAATATTTGGGCTCCTGCTGCTGCTGCTGCCAACTCCAGGGTGTGATTCGTCCAATTTTTGGGCTCCTGAAGCCAACCCCAGGGTCTCTTTAAAGTAATATTTGGGCTCCTGCTGCTGCCAACTCCAGGGTGTGAAACATCCAATTTTTGGGCTCCTGAAGCCAACTCCAGTGTCTCTTTAAAGTAATGTTTGGGCTCCTGCTGCTGCTGCCAACTCCAGGGTGTGAATCATCCAATTTTTGGGCTCCTGAAGCCAACTCCAGTGTCTCTTTAAAGTAATATTTTGGCTCCTGCTGCTGCTGCTGCCAACTACAGGGTGTGATTCATCCAATTTTTGGGCTCCTGAAGCCAACTCCAGTGTCTCTTTAAAGTAATGTTTGGGCTCCTGCTGCTGCTGCTGCCAACTCCAGGGTGTGATTCATCCAATTTTTGGGCTCCTGAAGCCAACCCCAGTGTCTCTTTAAAGTAATGTTTGGGCTCCTGTTGCTGCTGCTGCTGCTGCCAACTCCTGCCAACTCCAGGGTGTGATTCATCCAATTTTTGGGCTCCTGAAGCCAACCCCAGGGTCTCTTTAAAGTAATATTTGGGCTCCTGCTGCTGCTGCTGCCAACTCCAGGGTGTGATTCATCCAATTTTTGGGCTCCTGAAGCCAACTCCTGTGTCTCTTTAAAGTAATGTTTGGGCTCCTGCTGCTGCTGCTGCCAACTCCAGGGTGTGATTCATCCAATTTTTGGGCTCCTGAAGCCAACCCCAGTGTCTCTTTAAAGTAATGTTTGGGCTCCTGCTGCTGCTACCAACTCCAGGGTGTGAATCATCCAATTTTTGGGCTCCTGAAGCCAACTCCAGTGTCTCTTTAAAGTAATATTTGGGCTCCTGCTGCTGCTGCTGCCAACTCCAGGGTGTGATTCATCCAATTTTTGGGCTCCTGAAGCCAACTCCAGTGTCTCTTTAAAGTAATGTTTGGGCTCCTGCTGCTGCTGCCGCTGCCAACTCCAGGGTGTGATTCATCCAATTTTTGGGCTCCTGAAGCCAACCCCAGTGTCTCTTTAAAGTAATGTTTGGGCTCCTGCTGCTGCTGCTGCCAACTCCAGGGTGTGATTCATCCAATTTTTGGGCTCCTGAAGCCAACCCCTGTGTCTCTTTAAAGTAATGTTTGGGCTCCTGCTGCTGCTGCTGCCAACTCCAGGGTGTGATTCATCCATTTTTTGGGCTCCTGAAGCCAACTCCAGTGTCTCTTTAAAGTAATGTTTGGGCTCCTGCTGCTGCTGCCAACTCCAGGGTGTGAATCATCCAATTTCTGGGCTCCTGAAGCCAACTCCAGTGTCTCTTTAAAGTAATATTTGGGCTCCTGCTGCTGCTGCTGCCAACTCCAGGGTGTGATTCGTCCAATTTTTGGGCTCCTGAAGCCAACCCCAGGGTCTCTTTAAAGTAATATTTGGGCTCCTGCTGCTGCCAACTCCAGGGTGTGAAACATCCAATTTTTGGGCTCCTGAAGCCAACTCCAGTGTCTCTTTAAAGTAATGTTTGGGCTCCTGCTGCTGCTGCCAACTCCAGGGTGTGAATCATCCAATTTTTGGGCTCCTGAAGCCAACTCCAGTGTCTCTTTAAAGTAATATTTTGGCTCCTGCTGCTGCTGCTGCCAACTACAGGGTGTGATTCATCCAATTTTTGGGCTCCTGAAGCCAACTCCAGTGTCTCTTTAAAGTAATGTTTGGGCTCCTGCTGCTGCTGCTGCCAACTCCAGGGTGTGATTCATCCAATTTTTGGGCTCCTGAAGCCAACCCCAGTGTCTCTTTAAAGTAATGTTTGGGCTCCTGTTGCTGCTGCTGCTGCTGCCAACTCCTGCCAACTCCAGGGTGTGATTCATCCAATTTTTGGGCTCCTGAAGCCAACCCCAGTGTCTCTTTAAAGTAATGTTTGGGCTCCTGTTGCTGCTGCTGCTGCTGCCAACTCCTGCCAACTCCAGGGTGTGATTCATCCAATTTTTGGGCTCCTGAAGCCAACCCCAGTGTCTCTTTAAAGTAATATTTGGGCTCCTGTTGCTGCTGCTGCCAACTCCTGCCAACTCCAGGGTGTGATTCATCCAATTTTTGGGCTCCTGAAGCCAACCCCAGGGTCTCTTTAAAGTAATATTTGGGCTCCTGCTGCTGCTGCTGCCAACTCCTGCCAACTCCAGGGTGTGATTCATCCAATTTTTGGGCTCCTGCTGCTGCCAACTCCAGTGTCTCTTTAAAGCAATGTTTGGGCTCCTGCCCCTCATAGTGATGCCACTTCAACTCTCTGCAATTGTGCCGCTCTGCGATTCTATTAGCGATGCCTCTGATCTGCATGTGATATTTATTCAAAGTATTATTTAACTAACCCAGCACGCATCCTGTGCGTGTTACAGCAAGGCAGAATGGTTTACAACCCTACTGAGGCTCTAGGAGGCTCAGAAATAGCCGTTTTTAATAGCGATTTGTCGCGAATAAATTCGGGTCGAAATGATTTTTGTCGGAAAATTCGGCGAATCAGTCGAATCGAATTTTTCAAAAGTTCGCTCATCTCTAATGATAAGCAATATCTGCTGCAGCCACATGGGGCACATTTCTGAACTGCAAGTCGCTACAAACCTACAGATGACGAGATATAGAACTATACCTGTAATGTCAATTTACTAAACTCAATAAAAGAAATCTCTATAACTACAACGTGTTTTAAATAGAAAATAATGTAATCAGTTTATGTATCACCAAGTGTATACAAGGAATTCTTTTGGCCAGAGTATGTGGCAAGAACAATATCTAGAATAAGAACAATATCTTACATTACATTGACCCTGACAGGGAGTAAATTAGAGATTCAATACATGAAAGTCATGTGGGGGAGACTATGGATGTGAGTACACGAGTACAAAGGGTTGTTGATAGCAATTGAAGTGGAAAATGAAATATTATAATTAGTATTAATTATTTCATTTCTAGCCGCCTGTATGTCTCTACCACATTCCCGAGTGTGTGGAGGGGTTTTCACCCCTCCCCCTCACAGGAATGACCATTGCTAAAGAATGTTGTCTTCTTAATGAGAAACAGATGTTCTTAAGGTGTAAGTTAAACTCTCTATATGTACAGTATATGTTTGAAATGTCCAATAGAAGTATGACATGTGTCCAGGCATCAAATCAGGATGCTCATTTAAGTTCCTTTGTCTAAACCTGTAGCCCGAGAACCCTGTTTAGAATTTCTGTATCAATATAAGGATCACCGATAATCTTTTCAGATGTTCTCCCACAAGCAACATTTGTCTTTTCTGATAGCACCACCATACTAGGTCAGGAAAGGTGATCTTAGGACTAAGGCACTAATACTGTTGTAGGACCAGATTATTTCCCTTGCACCTCACTTTTCACCGCAGCTTGATATGACCAAGTTGACATGTTGATCCTGAAATGCTTCAGTTGACTTTTCATCTGGTCCAGTGTAAGTTCTCTATGTCTCCGAGAGGACCTGCCAATCAAACAGTCTAGCAAGTCTTGTGGGAGGAGCAGTGGTTTGAATGCAGCTGGCATGGGACCTGATGCATCCAGCTTAATCAGAAGAAAGATCAGCTGCTTTGGGTGAGCCACAGGTAGTGTTGGTAGCCAGCAAAAGATAGGAGCCCTAGTGAGGGAACTGGCCCTCTCCCATATGTAGCACACATGGCCTGAGCGGTTAACACTTCAGCATGTGGCGAATGAGTTCAGGATGCTGAACTCTGTGGGACTCATGGGTGCCATGTGGAATTAGGATGTTCGTAGGGTTCAGACCCATATGCAGCACACATGACCCGAGGAGTAACACTCGGGCGTGAGGGGAGTAAGTTCTGGATGCTGAGCTCTGTTGGCCCCCGTGGGTGCCATGTGGAATTGGGGTGCTGGCCGGCTCCAGACACTTGCAGAGTGCACATTCAATCCACAGCAGACAAGTCTCTTAAACAAGTAGTAGTCACTTTATTAGTAGCCTCTGGTGCACTTCAGTAGTCCCAGGTACAATCCAAGGTTTTCATCACTTCCATCAGCAGAATCCAAAGCCAGTTTCCCTTTAGTAGGAATAAGGCTGCAGCAGGTTCTGTCCTTTCTCATGGTCATTTGGGGTCTTATCTCCCTCCTCTAGAACCCGGGGGCACCTCTGGCACATGTTCCTCTATAGAAGGTAGAATCAGGCTGTGGCTGGGTCCTTCTCTCAGTCCGGCTATTGTCTCCTCTTCTTCTGCACACGTCTTGTCTCACTCGGGTTACTACAATAATGAGAATGAATCCAAATGCCTACAAGTGTCCAAACTCTTATATAGTCTTCTATTAAACTGAAGGTTAGAGTTCCTCCTAAACCCAACTGTGAGTCCACAGACCAATGTATCCATCCATCACATGTCAGAGCAGGTGCCGAGATGTTCCTAAATTGTTACATCAAACCCCACGTTCTTCCTCTGCACTTCCACTAAACTCACTGTGATTTAGCTTATGTCACCTCACCCTTTCTAAGTCAAACTAGAGTGTAAGCTCCTCTACCTCTATTGTAGAAAGTAGAACTTAAGGTATTGTATATTAATGCACGCCTAAACTAATAGTAAACTGGTCCATATGCACAACAAATAGCTTTATGCCGAGAAGTCGGCTGGATTCCGCCTTCCTATCTAAACCTAAAGCAAACTTCCAGTCAAACATGAGCAGAGGGGATGTGGCGTCCGGGGTTACAAGGCTGCACACAGGTGAGAAACACTATTCAAACTATTGTTGTATGCATGGCTAATATCTATGACTAAGGGTGCTTTAGTCCGAAACACGTAACGAGGCTACATCTGCATTGTTTGTTCTTGTCCTGGTAACTATGCTGTGCTTGTGGTTTATTTAAAGTGGACCAAAACCCAGGATTTTGACTATCCTGGGTTTTGGTTATTTCCCCGTGCGTGTAACCCCCCAGGACACTGAGACCAGCTTACCTCTTCCAGGTCCCACGTCTAAAAGCAGTGGCTCTGAGCACCCTGACGGTCGCATCATCCATTTCACTCTAACAGGAAGCCTGCCCATGCCAGCCATTCACAAATGCCTGACGTGGGCATGCGCCCTGCTAGAGGGATAGCGTGATGCGGCCGCTGCTCTTAAACGTGCCGTTGGACCGGGAAATGGGGTAAGTGAATAGGGGGTCCTGGGGGGTTTCACACAGCAGGGCATTCTGATTTTGGATGCCGGGGGGGGGGGATCGATCAACCTGGAAATAGTATAGATTCCTGGGTCGATCGAGGTGGGTTTTGGTCCACTAGAAGCACTAGTGCCACATAGTGTCAGATGAACGTTAGGGGAACATCAGGTCCCAGTGCTAAATGTGTATTTATCAAGTCAAAATCCAGAGCGCCTGTGCTAGTGCCGGGTAGTGTCCTAATTATCATCAGCACCGGGGATGGGATGAGTTCCCTACAGGGCCAGATAGGACCAGGCGCTCACCCTGCCCTGTGTGGCCTTATCCCATACAGTCCAATAGTTGGAATGGTTATAATTATTTTGCCATTTTTGTATACATTTTTTTTTTGGGGGGGGGGGGGGGGCTGGTGCATGTGCCACGGGATCCCAGGGCTGTTTGGAATTGTTTTTGGATGTATTTTACATCCTTTTCTGTTGTGCTGCAAACTTGTGATTTGGGCCGTAGGACGCTTGCCATGATTAAGTGATGGGGCCATTCGTCACGGAATGCGTGGGAGGCGGAGATCTGCATTCTTATTACTTTGCACTGGTAATGTACGCGTACCATTAAATCTTTAATACCATATAAATCTTTTATTTATTTTGGGCAAACAGACAAGTTTTTTTTTTTTTTTAATCTTATAGGGTTCCCAGCCCCTCTAAATACAAAAAATGCATGAAATACCCTTCTGGCAGCACCCGAGCGCTCGGATGCTGTGTTTTTTGTTTTATAAATGCGCCTCCTTTTCAGCGCTCCTAGCCGTCACTATGGTCGCAGCCGCATCGGCTTTGATAAGCTGTGTGCCGCGTCGACCCGCCAGCTGAGAGGGAGCGCAGGTATAGCGCAGCCTCGCTCCTCACCACTGACCAGTGCGGGCACAGATAGCGGATCATGTGGCCCGTTCATCAAATAATATTAAATAAGGCTCCATGTGTCCATTATAATGTTTTCATGTGTCAGGGAAATTGAACATATGAAGAACACACAGACACACACACAGACACACACATATACACACAGACACACAGACACACACACAGACACACACATATACACACAGACACACAGACACACACACAGACACACACATATACACACACACGCATATACACACAGACACACAGAGACAGACACACACAGACACACACAGACACACACAGACACACACAGACACACACAGACACACACAGACACACACAGACACACACAGACACACACAGACACACACAGACAGACACACAGACAGACACACAGACACACACAGACACACATACACACACACACACGCATATACACACAGACACACAGACACACAGACACACAGACACAGACACACACAGACACAGACACACACAGACACAGACACACACAGACACACATACACACACACACACACACACACACACACACACACACACATATACACACAGACACACAGATACACACACAGACACACAGACACACAGACACACAGACACACGCATATACACATACAGACACACATACACACACACACAGACACACATACACACACAGACACACAGACACACACATATGCACACATAGACACACACAGACACACACAGACACACACAGACACACAGACACACACACATATACACACAGACACACACAGAAACACACAGACACACACAGATACACACAGACACACACACAGACACACATAGACACACAGACACACATATACACACAGACACACACAGACACACACAGATACACACACACAGACACACACAGACACACATATACACACAGACACACATATACACACAGACACACATATACACACAGAAACACATATACACACAGAAACACACACAGACACACACACACACACACACACACAGACACACATACAGACACACACAGACACACATATACACACACAGACACACATATACACGCACAGGCACACACACACACACAGATACACATATATACACACACAGACACACATATACACACACAGACACACGTATACACACACAGACACACATATACACACACACATATAAACAAACAGACACACATATACACACACAGAGTCACATATACACACACAGACACACGTATACACACACAGACACACGTATACACACACAGACACACATATACACACACAGAGACACACATATACACACATAGACACACATATACACACACAGACACACATATACACACACAGACACACATATACACACACAGACACACATATACACACACAGACACACATATACACACACAGAAACACGTATACACACACAAACACACATATACACACACAGACACACATATACACACACAGAGACACACATACACACACAGAAACACATATACACACAGAAACACACACAGACACACAGACACACGTACAGACACACACACAGACACACATACAGACGCACATATATACACACACAGACGCACATATACACACACAGACACACATATACACACACAGACACACATATACACACACAGACACACATATACACACACAGACACACGTATACACACAGACACATATATATACACACACACACACACACGGACACACATATACACACACGGACACACATATACACACACAGACAAACAGACACACACACACACATACACACACACGGACACACATATACACACACAGACACACGTATACACACACAGACACACATATACACACACAGACACACATATACACATAAACACACACACATATAAACAAACAGACACACATATACACACACAGAGTCACATATACACACACAGACACACGTATACACACACAGACACACGTATACACACACAGACACACATATACAAACACAGAGACACACACAGACACACATATACACACACAGACACACATATACACACACAGAGACACACATATACACACATAGACACACATATACACACACAGACACAAATATACACACATATACACACACAGACACACATATACACACACAGAAACACGTATACACACACAAACACACATATACACACAGAGACACACATATACACACACAGAGACACACATACACACACAGAAACACATATACACACAGAAACACACACAGACACACAGACACACGTACAGACACACACACAGACACACATACAGACGCACATATATACACACATACAGACGCACATATATACACACACAGACGCACATATACACACACAGACACACATATACACACACAGACACACGTATACACACACAGACACACGTATACACACAGACACATATATACACACATATACACACACACACACACACACACACACACACACACACACATACACACACGGACACACATATACACACAGAGACAAACATAGACACACACACACACATACACACACACGGACACACATATACACACACAGACACACGTATACACACACAGACACACATACACACACACATATACACATATACACACACACACACACACACACACACACACACACACACATACACACACGGACACACATATACACACACGGACACACATACACACACACATATACACACACACACACACACACATACACACACGGACACACATATACACACACGGACACACATATACACACACAGACAAACATAGACACACACACACACATACACACACACGGACACACAAATACACATACAGACACACGTATACACACATATGGGTTGATTCAAAGAAACATGTAACAGCTTGGATTTGGCTCACGATCATCCTATTTTTCCCGTCCGCTCGTGCGTTCGTATGAACTTGCGAGTGATTCTATAAGCAAATACGTTTCTATCCTAAAATGTCCGTCCGTTCGTATGGCAGTTCGGGAATCAGACCTATGTCAGTTTCCATCCTGAATTTTCCGTTTCATTTCTCAGGTTGCAACATTGGTTTTGCCCTTTTTCCTTTTTTGTCTGGACGTAAATCCTTCTGATCTTGCGGCTCCGCACTACAAACTTACCTCATTAAAGTGCATTCTAAATATTTGGTCTTTTGTTTTTCTTTATTTCATTCATTTTGTAGTA
>CM051240.1:6192285-6267285 GCA_027917425.1 Gastrophryne carolinensis | reverse complement strand
GTAGGGTTACCAATCCCCCCAAACTAAAGTATGCGCATAAACGGCATTTCACTTGGAAATTCCTGGTGTGCAGCCAAAGTGAACACCTCGCGCTTTTTCAACCAAAACAACACTTTGCAATTCACACCTTAGGCATTCTAGGTGTAGCAGCTTTCTAGGTGCAAGCCTTCAAGGAATAACCCGGTTGCACCGGATTTTGCAAAAAGAATAGTTAAAATGCTGAAGCAAACCCACATTTTCCTAAACAAAATATGGTAAACATAAAAAAAACACACCCAATTGGAAACGGCAAGGTCCCCCGAACAGAATAATACCCAACACGCAAAGCTATCTGCAAGGGTAGGGTTACCAATCACCCCAAACTAAAGCATGCGCTATGTAAAAACAACACAACCCTTTACATTTCTTACCTGCACTAAGAGGTGTAATTAGGGTTAGAATGGTGAGCTATTAGCATTAGTATTGCAATTAGAATACTGTAGCTGTGGCATCAGATTATAAGATCAGTGATCAATATCAGGTATCAAGAACCTGAAAAGGGGCCCATGTTTTAATCATCACTTGCCACAAGTATCCAGCTGCTCCTGCTCCAGCACTTCCCAACGATTCAGCAATGTATTAAAAGAAACTAAAGGAAAAGAAAATGTAATGACCACACAAAATACCTGTGCCAACACACAGGAAACATAAATTAACTAAAAGGGGCCCACCTACAATCTAAAACAAAAAATGCAGAACAAAATGCATAGCTCAAAAATCTAGTTGCGTATGATAGATCTCAAAGCAACCTTCTAAGCATAAATCGGGATGGCTGGGACAGGTCAGGCAATAGTGCCGCACGTCCTTTCTGATGCCACGCTTCCTGCATATCCTGCAAGGCTTTTGGGGATACCTCTTACCACCGAGATCGGGAAGCAACTTTATAAAGTGCTTCCCAACTAATCTGACCTGATTGCCATTACTAGCCATACTTGGTACCTCCTCAGTATCCCCAAACAACAAAGTAGGGAGTAACTGTTGCTGGTATTTAACAAAAGATAAATTGTAGCCGATACTGCTGCCTTGAAGACAACAAAGCTTTTGTAAGTTGCCACTTGGACCAAATGGATAGCAACTTTTGTGTACCAGGCTCTGTTTTTTCGGGTGGCGTTGTAATAGGTTAATATTTGGTCCGTTTTATCAACGCCACCCATGAATTTATTATAATCTTTTATGCAACATGGCTTTTGGGAAGGGGCTAGGGGACTACGCTGCTGTACATTCACCACTGACTCATCGTGGATTGTTGTCAGTAGGAATACTTTTTTCTGTCCATAAATTTCACGGCCATGAGCTCATTGCTTCTTAGAGCGTAAGACTCACCCCGTTTAAGTTTTTTATCAAGTATTGACCTGGGCAAACCTTTTCGATTTGGGTTGATGGTGCCACAGGTGGGGGTATCTAATGAATAAAGGGCTCTAAATAAGGGGATGCTGGTATAGAAGTTGTCCACATATAAGTGGTAACCTCTCCCCAATAGAGGAGTCATGAGCTCCCAAACTATCTTTCCACCGACTGAAAAATCAAGGGGACAACCAGGGGGGTCCAAATGTGTGTCCCTTCCTTCATATATTCGAAAATATTTGGTATACCCGGTCGCACTTATATATATCACATATTTGTAAAAATGTATCCCACAGCGGCCACGCTTTCTAGGGATATATTGACGAAAAATAATGAGCCCTTTAAACAGCTGAACTGACTCGTCAATACTTAATTTTTGGGAGGGGCTGTACACTTCTGCGAAGAAGGCTATTAATTAGGGGTCTTAATTTATGCAGCCTGTCGTGACCGGGTTGACCACGGGGAATAGCAGTGGAATTGTTGTTAAAATGCAGAAACCGCAGTAAAATTTGGTAGAGGTTTCTGGACATTATGGCTGGAAAAATGGGGTTGCCAATATGGATTGGGTATCCCAGTAGGAGGAAATACTACATTTTTTAAAATACCTATTGCTAGAGTGAGCCCCCAAAATTTCTTTATCTCATTCAAATTTGTGGGTTGCCATGCCTGAGCTCGGGCGTGCCTCTGGTGGGGGTTTTGCGCTAAGACCTGCTCGGCATAGAGATTAGTATAGAAGACCATATCCAGTAGGATGGCTACTGTAAGAAACAATTTGAAAAAGTCAATGACAACAAAGTTTGTGGTGTCTACATTGACCCCGGGGACTGAATCAAAAGGGGGAATTTCAGGGAAAAAAATTATTAGGAGGCCTCCACGCAGACACTTCTTCACCAGCTTCAGCCCTCGATGCCTCCTCCTGCACTACACTAGCCTGCAGCGTGGCCTCACTTTGTGCGGCACTATCCCTTCTACGGTGGCTACTACTGGTAGCACTGCACGGCTGTCTTTCCTCGCTGTCTGATGGGAAGTACTCAGACCCTGACTGACTTAAATCTTCTGAGTCAGACCCCATCAGGTAAGCCACAGCTTCCTGTGCAGAGTACCGCTTACCAGCCATACCCAAATGTGAAAAAAAATCTAACAAAAAAATCTAAAGAAACAAAACTAAAAATATTAAACTAAACTAAAGGGCCTTCCCGATCTAAAGGCTAGAACTAAAGGCTAGAATTAAAGACTAGAACTAAAGGCTAGAACTAAAGGCTAGAACTAAATGCAAAATACACAAAATAAAATTTCACAGTAAACAATAAAACAATGCAAATAAACAGTCAAAAATTAAAATAAAAGTGTATTGCTACAACCCGATGAGAAGTGGTGGAGTCAGAAGCAGCAGGTCACGGGATGCCAGCAAACTCAGTCCATCCCTGGAGCAGCAGATCCGGCGGATGAAGAAGGTCTTCCTGGGGGTAGCAGGAATAGGTTCCCAAAAGCTGGAGGGGTTGGTCCTAAAATGGTAGGGGAGGCTAGGGTCCCAAAAAAGGAGGGGGGAGGCTAGGGTCCCAAAGTGCAAGGGATAAGCTTCCAAAAAGGAGGGGAGCTAAGGTCCCAAAGCTCGAGGGATAAGCTTCCAAAAGGAGGGGGAGGCTAGAGTCCCAAAGCTCAAGGGCTAAGGTTCCAAACGGAGGGGGAGGCTAGGGTCCCAAAGTTCAAGGGCTAAGGTTCCAAAAGAATGGGGGAGGCTAGGATCCCAAAGCACAAGGGCTAAGGTTCCAAAAGGAGGGGAGCTAAGGTCCCAAAGCGCGAGGGCTAAGGTCCCAAAAGGAGGGGGAGGCTAAGGTCCCAAAGCGTGAGGGCTAAGGTCCCAAAAGAGCAAGTGCTAAGGTCTAAACTGAGGCAGTAGCGATCTTAGGGTAAAACCAAATCTCAGCGACACCTAAAGAAAAAAGTTAAAATTAGAATCCATGGTAATAACTACCTGATCCCCCAATCTAACGGCACATGCAAAGGCAACAGCCGTACTACGTTATACCTATTCTAGAAGCGTTGGAGTGGTGGTAAGGTAAGTTTTACCAGAAATTGACGGGATACACATGTTGTACATTGGTGCATCACAAATCCCAAATTCATTCATAACAGCTTTAGGTCAAAAGCAGATTTTTATGAATGAACCTGGTTACCAAAATTTGATTGTTTTATTAGGATGTGGGATAGGTGGTAGGTGCGCACCAGGTCTGGCTCACTCACAGGCAGTGCACGGAGCGGAGGCAGCAACAGAGGGGGGCCTGGAGGCAGCAGATGGGTTGTGATCTCCCATCACACTCCAACCATCAATATGGTAACTGTGCACCACCCAGCATCTGCCGCCCCCCTGTCACTGCCTCCACCCCCCACACTGCACCTGGGTATTTACTGAGTGAGCCAGGCCCGTCATGCACCTATCGCCCCATCCCACACCTCAATAACAAATCTGCACCAAAAAAAATTAAAAAATTAAAGAGACCAAAAAAAACCTGGGAAGATTGCAGCACAGAGGGGGTGGAGGCGGCGTCAGAGAGGAGGCAGCGAGGCAGCAGATGGGTTGTGATCTTCCACCACACTGCAACCATGAGCCAGTGATCTGGCACGACACGCCCCATACCTGCCACCACCACCCCCCCTCCACTGCCAACTGCACCCAAGGCCTATCACTCACCCCCCACTGTATGTACACCCACTGCACAGATGGGTAAAATGCAGAGGAAGAATTCCTATGTGTGCACAGCAAGTCCCAGCATGCCTACGGCCACCCATCCACACAGTGGTAACACCCAGTACCCCCACACCTCAGATCAGCATAAAAAAATAAAAAAAAAAACAAGGATCAGCAAATTAAAAAAAAAAAAAAAAAAGGTCAGCACCCACAGTATGTTTTTATACAGTGAACTACATGTCCCAGCATGCCTATGGCCACCCACCCAGCCAAAAAACACCCGACCCACACAGTGGTGACACCCAGCACCCCCACACACCTCAGATCAGCATTAAAAAAAACACAGCAGAAACCGCACAGCATTTTTAGAGAGGCTGACAAGTGAACTACATGTCCCAGCATGCCTACGGCCACCCACCCAGCCACCATCCACAGTGGTGACACCCAGCACCCCAACACACCTCAGATCAGCATAAAAAAATAAAAAAACAAGGCTCAGCAAAAAAAAAAAAAAAAAAAAAAAAAAAAAAATCAGCACCCACAGTATATTTTTGATAATTGAACTACATGCCCCAGCAAGCCTACGGCCACCCATCCAGGCAAAGTCACCCCCCCACACACACAAGGTAGGCCCCCCTGACACCCCAGCCTATACCTGATCGGGGTAACTAAGAGTTAAAATGGTGGCGATGGTGGCCGTCTGGTGCACTACGTGCACCAGCGTGCCTACAGCTACCCACCCGGGCACTTAAGTACCATCAGACCCCATCAGACCCCCACAGTCAGCCACACACCCTCCCACACATTGTCACCCACCTCTGGTCCGACGATCAAAGAGGAGAGGAAGCCCCCCCCCGCATGTTGTTTATATAGTGGTGGCGCTGGCTGATGACAGCAGCCGCGCGCCCCACTTCTGATTGGTCTGGGGGTGATCAGGTGACTTGGAGGAGCCCAGGGTCACCTCCCCATGACCCCCAGAGGACCCTTCTGCAGTGCTGATCCGGAATCGCTGGCATCTGTGGCTGCTGATGGCCCCGAGGTGAGGAAATGTCAGGTACGTAACGCCTACGTGCTTGGCACTAAAAGGGTTAAAGCGGACCTTCAGCATCATTTAATGAAAAGCCCAACCCCTTAAAAAACGATCCCCCAGCATCTAAAATTAACATATTTAAAGTTTTTAGTCGCTTACTTTTTATTCTTTCCTTCACTGGACTGCAACTCTGTTCAGGACTCTAGGATAAGGGCGCCGCCATCTTGGCTCAGTAGCATCACATACTGAGGAGAGGAGAGGGGTCATAAGTGCAGGGGGCGGGGTTATAGCTTTTCTTTGCACAGACAGAGCAGAGCTGGGGTCAGGAAAAGGTTAGCAATCCCAGAATGCAGAGCGAAAGAGTCAGAAGACACTTCCTGTTTGCAAGCTGCCTGCATCTCCATGGGCCGTCCTCTTGGATGTTTAAAGGCTCATAACATGCAGTAGATGCAGGTAGGAAGATTTTAATGTGAGCAATCTGTATGTACAGGGTGTGGGAAACATATAAATAGGCTCTTATTCAGGGTGAAGGTCCGGATTAATGTGAGCAATCTGTATGTACAGTGTGTGAAACATATAAGATAGGCTCTTATTCAGGGTGAAGGTCCGGATTAATGTGGGCAATCTGTATGTACAGTGTGGGGGAAACATATAAGATAGGCTCTTATTTAGGGTGAAGGTCAGCTTTAAGTCTAGCATTGTGCACTGCCATGTGAGCGTCTATGTAGCGTCGATTAGATCGTTGTGGGATATTGGGGGCGAACGGTAGTGACACAGACGACAGTTCTCTCTCGGCAAAGCAGGTTTATTTCACAAAATGAAAGGATTCAAATGAAATAATACTTCTCCATTCATAGGTTGCAGCGTCAATGCAGAAAATCCAAAACAAATGGTTACATCACCAAATAAAGGTAAATCCAGGGCTGGGGATTCCAGCAAGCTGTGAGTCAAACGAAAGTCCAATCTGGATTGCAGGGCAAAACCAGCCCTCCGCTGCTCACCCCCAAAGGTCCAAGAGTGGGGCGCAGAAGCCAAGTCCTCCGGCTTAATAGTCCAGTATTGTTATTCATACAATATGCAGTTCAGCCTGAGCTCCCTCCATCAGGCTGGCCAAAGACAAATGACTGGCTCAGTGGGAGCCTTTTATTCAGGCTCCTTCCTGCAATCACTCTGACCAGGTGTGCAAGGCCTGAGATCAGAAGAAACCTAGGAGTGGGGAATGTGAAATCCTGGCATGGATCGTGTTCTATACAGCACTGCAGGGGAAAAATACACTCCATCCAGGACTTCTCCACACACTTTACCACATATCCCCCCCCCCTCTTCTTCAGACCCGAGGTCTGACAACCCTTACTGGTCATACAATAGACTCGGGACAAAGCATCCGCATTCCCCTGTAACTTCCCCGGTCTATGTTCTACTTTAAATTTAAAGTTTTGTAAGGAGAGAAACCATCGGGTGACCCTTGCATTTCTCTCCTTATTTTGCTTCATCTAAGCCAGCAGCGCATGATCTGTCATTAGGACAAATTCTCATCCCAACAAATAATATTTTAGGGCCTCTAACACCCACTTAACAGCGAGACTCTCTTTCCACTATGGCGTCGTTTTTCTCTGCCGGAGTCATCTTCCGGCTCAGGTACAATACTGGGTGCTCTTCCCCATTCACCTGTTGTGACAGAACTGCACCCAAACCTGAATCAGACGCATCCGTCTGTACCAAGAATTGTTTGGTGAAATCTGGGGACACCAGAACAGGCTGTTTACACAGGGCAGATTTTAGGCTTTGAAAAGCCTTTTCTGCCTCTGGGGTCCATTCCACCATTACTGACTTAGCCCCTTTGTTAAGTCAGTTAATGGCGCAGCCATTCACGCAAAATTGGGCACAAACCGACGGTAGTAACCGGTGATACCTAGGAAGGCTCTCACTTGTTTTTTTGTAAGGGGTCTGGGCCAGTTTTGTATTGCCTCCTTATTAATCTGGGGCTTAACCAACCCTCTACCAATGACGTAGCCCAGTTATTTTGCCTCCTCCAGACCCACTGCACACTTCTCAGGGTTTATGGTTAAGCCAGCATTACTGATGAGTCTAGGACGGCCTGTACCTTGCAGAGGTGACTCTTCCAATCAGACGAAAAGATGACCATATCGTCCAGGTAAGCAGCGGCAAAATTCCGATGTGGCCTCAAGATCACGTCCATCAGCCTCTGAAAGGTAGCAGGGGCCCCATGTAACCCAAACGGCATAACCCGATAGTGAAACAGACCTTCTGGGGTGGCAAACGCGGTCTTTTCTTTAGCGTCCTCAGCCAAAGGTATCTGCCAACAGGGACGGACTGGGGCTAAAAAACGGCCCGGGACTTTTTGGGGCACACCGGCCCTGCTGTACTGCTTCTGGCCCAGCATAGTATGTTAGCGTCACATTATATATACACCTTATTTCTCGTTCCACAACAAGCACCCAGGGTTTAGAGGACATAAATAATAACGAAAATATTCTGAACCAAATGGTGTGATAAAATCCCCCCCGTTACAGACAGCGTGCAGGAGCACTCCATTACAGGCAGTGAGCGGCATCTCTCATTACAGCAAGTGAGGGGAAGCCCACAGAGGCATGTTGCGGCATCTCCAATTACAGCCACTGGGGGCATCCCTCAGGACAGCTACTGGGTGGGGGCATCCCTCAGGACAGCTACTGGGTGGGGGCATCCCTCAGGACAGCCACTGGGTGGGGGCATCCCTCAGGACAGCCACTGGGTGGGGGCATCCCTCAGTACAGCCACTGGGTGGGGGCCTCCCTCAGGACAGCCACTGGGTGGGGGCCTCCCTCAGGACAGCCACTGGGTGGGGGCCTCCCTCAGGACAGCCACTGGGTGGGGGCCTCCCTCAGGACAGCCACTGGGTGGGGGCCTCCCTCAGGACAGCTACTGGGTGGGGGCATCCCTCAGGACAGCTACTGGGTGGGGGCATCCCTCAGGACAGCTACTGGGTGGGGGCATCCCTCAGGACAGCCACTGGGTGGGGGCATCCCTCAGGACAGCCACTGGGTGGGGGCATCCCTCAGGACAGCCACTGGGTGGGGGCATCCCTCAGGACAGCCACTGGGTGGGGGCATCCCTCAGGACAGCCACTGGGTGGGGGCATCCCTCAGGACAGCCACTGGGTGGGGGCATCCCTCAGGACAGCCACTGGGTGGGGGCATCCCTCAGTACAGCCACTGGGTGGGGGCATCCCTCAGTACAGCCACTGGCTGGGGGCATCACTCATTCCACTCCCTCCCGCCAACACTGTACAATAATAAGGCAGCAGGCGGGGTACCCAATTCATGCCTGCCCGCCGCTGCTGTTACCCCCCCCCCCCCCTGAAATTAGCTATATCTGACAAAGGCTTTGAGTCAGCCAATTACAAGTGCCACAGCACGACAAGGACTGGAGGAGGGTTGTGGCAATGAGTAAGTATTTTAACCCCGAATCTCAAAATTGCTTAGGGTAATTGAGTGGGTGGGAAAGAGTTGTTAGGGAAGACTGGAGGCTCTTTTTAAAGTTAAAGTGGAGGCAATCTAAAAAGCACCAGGTCCTAAATAACACTTACCTACCCTCTCCAGTTAACACCAAGAGTGACTAAAAGAAAAGGTAAGTATCTCTGCAATGCCAGGCTCATAGTCGGCATGAAATGTACTCATGAGGTGTGTGTGGTGCTGCAGTGTGCAGTCATTTCTCGGTCCACAATGGTAGATTAGTATCACTGCATCACAGCACCACAATGTCCCCACCAGGGACGTAACTATAGGGGGTGCGACTACACCAGGGTCCAGAAGGTCAGTGGAGCCCCATTATTGTTGCTTCTCCTCCTTGTTTATCACATTTGTGCTTATTAGGCATCATTTAGATAAAGGAAGCAGTATTTGTCTCTGCTGTTTCACTCGTTAGTTGTTTAGCTGCTTCTGATTAAGTTAAAAGACAGAAAAAAATTTACTGTATGAGCATTAACACGCCCCCATTTAATGTCCACACCAGGGCCCTGTCACATTTTGTTACACCACTGCTCCCCCCCACTACTATCCATGTGCCTTCCTGTGCCCTTAGAACATAAAATTAATACACAGAGTGTGAGCATATTCCCTAAAAGTAATTATCAGAGTTAAAGCAGATTCCGCCCTGTTTGGTGTCCCTCTTCGTTTGCCATCCTGAGTTGGGATGCCCGCTTTGTGAAATCCCCTGATTCGCCTGATACTCACCATTTCATTGCTGCAGCACCCGCCACCATGTCCGCTCCCGCTGGCAACCATTCGAGTCTGCCTGATGCAAATGACCACTGGGGGTATGTATGTGCAGAATTGCTGGATCAAGGTATCAGGTGAACTGAGGGGTTTCACAAAGTGGGCACCCCAAATCAGGATGCCCCTAGGAAGTGGAACAAAACCCAGGGGAGCAAAATCCCAGGCAACATTTTAAAGAGGAAATAAAGTCAAAGAGGACCTCTGCAGCATGGCGGCGTCCTGATTTCAGATGCCCCGCAGCATATTCCTGTCTGGCAAGACAGACATTTCAGGGTCACCAGACAAGCAGACCTAAATGATTGCTGGCAAGCAGCCTGCAAGGGAAGCAGAATGGGGTCAGTATCAGCTGCTCGGTATATGGTGCAAAGTGGGGCATTACAATTCAGGAAGTTCTCATGCTGTGGAGAACTGTGGAAGTAAATTATTGTGTGACCTTACTTTCTCTTTAAAGCAGACCAAAAGGCACAAATTATTATTGATCCACATAACTTAAATTCTAGGGGGCATCCCAAATCAGGATGCACATCAAGAGTTAGGTTATGTGGATCAGAAGTCATTTGTGCTTTTGGTCTACCTTGCCAACAAACTAACAGCTAAACCATAACAAGGAAATCTCAGAAGTTTCCCTTACCCTCTGCAGCAAATACAATACCCCCCCTTCCCTCAAACAACACTGGACAGAAGCAAGACTTTTTTTTTTACTTTGGCTTTTTTTTAACCTGACCTTTGATCCATTTGTGGCTTTCTTCTTTCCTTCTGGCTGGGATCTGCTCTCAGGTTGCTCCTGGCCCAGAATGAAGCAGCAACACATCTCCACGTTTCCTGTGTGACCCCTCCCCTCCATGACAACCAGAGAGCCAGGGGAGGGGGCAGAGCACACAGGCAGGACTGGGATCATCTCGTGTCAAAAATAAAGAAAATCTCAGCAGGGGCAGACAGGGCGGCTGGGTGAGTCTCTGCTTCTCCCCTCTCCATAGCAGTGCTTTGCGAGGTACCTCGGCTGAGGAGGAAGTATGAGCCTTGGGGGCGGGGCTTATGCTCGTGCTCACAGGCTGAGCAAGTGCAGCCTCACAGCTCTCCCTCTGCCTCTCCTCCTCTCACTGACTGCTGCCCACACCGATCAGCGGCCGATGAGAGCGGCCACAGCGGGGGGAACAGGCCTTTCCTGCTGCCGGCCTACCGGGATTTTGCCCGGTATGCCCTATGGCCAGCCCGCCCCTGTCTGCCAATACCCTTTTGTGAGATCCAGGGTTGTAATGTATCTTGCCCTCCCAAGCTTTTCAATCAATTCATCTACCCGGGGCATGGAATACGCATCAAACTTTGAGACCTCATTGAGTTTTCTGAAGTCATTACAGAATCTCCAGGTCCCATTAGGCTTTGGTATTAAGACAATGGGACTGGACCAGGCACTAGCAGACTCCTCAATGATGCCCAACTCTAACATGCATTTTATTTCAGAGGAGATCGCCTCTCTCCGTGCTTCAGGAATCCTGTACGGTTTTAGGTTTACCTTAGTGTAGGGTTCAGTTTTAATCTGATGCTTTATTAAATGCGTTCGGCCCGGCAGGTCAGAAAACTTGTCTCTATTTCCCTGCAGAAATTCCCTAACCTCCTGCGTTTGATGGCCTGACAAAGACTCACCTATCTTGACTGGGGGAATGGTCTGCACCGTCTCTTTAACTCTAGCCAAGGCAACTACCAAAGCTTCACGATCTTTCCACGGCTTAATCAGATTTACATGGTAAATCTGGTAAGGCTTCCTTCTACCTGGTTGGTGAACCTTGTAGTTCACCTCACTCACCTTCTCTACAACCTCATAGGGACCCTGCCACTTTGCCAGAAATTTACTTTCAACTGTGGGCACTAATACCAGGACCCGGTCCCCGGGATTAAAGGCCCTCACCCTGGCCGATCTATTATATATTCTGCTCTGGGCCACCTGAGCCCTTTGCATATGCTTCTTTATTATCGGCATTACATTTTCTATACAGTCCTGCATCTGGGCTACATGCTCAATTATACTCTTGTATGGGGTGGCCTCAGTCTCCCAGGTTTCCTTGGCGATATCTAGCAAACCCCGGGGATGCCTACCATACACCAGTTCAAATGGTGAAAACCCTGTAGACACCCGGGGAACCTCCCGTATGAAAACATGAGATACGGAAACAAACAGTCCCAATCACGGCCATCCCATTCTACAACTTTCTTCAGCATGTGCTTAAGGGTTTTATTAAATCTCTCTACCAAGCCGTCTGTTTGAGGATGGTACACTGAGGTGCGGAGATGGGTAATCTTAAACAGCTTGCACAGTTCGTTCATGATGACCTTTGACATAAAGGGCGTGCCCTGATCGGTTAGGATTTCCTTTGGTATTCCTACACGAGAGAACATAAGAAACAGCTCCTTAGCAATATTTTTGGACGCCATATTTCTTAGCGGTACTGCTTCCAGGTAGCGGGTAGCATAATCTAGTACCACTAATATATATTGGTGTCCTCGGGCTGACTTCACAAATGGGCCCCAACAAATCCATGGCAATTCTCTCAAAGGGGACCTCGATAATGGGAAGTGGTACCAAGGGGCTCCGGAAATGTGACGTTGGGGCACTTAACTGGCACGTAGGGCAGGACTCGCAGTATCTTTTTATTTCCTCATACACCCCAGGCCAGTAAAACCTCTGGAGAACTCTTTCCTGGGTCTTATTAACGCCCAAATGCCCTCCAAGCACATGACTATGGGAGATCTCCAGCACCCCATTTCTTCACTAGGTACCTCTTGGGGCCTATTGCCTGTACTAGATAGTTCAGCTGGCTCAACAGGGAGGGTCACTGGTTCTGCCAGAGATACTTCGCTACCGGAAGAAACGTTTCCCCTTTCCCACAACTCCCAGAACAAGGGAAAATCCCGGCTAACAATCACTTGGTACATAAGGCCAATAATCACTTGGTACATTCTACTACGCCTGCTTCATATTTTAGTGTTCCAGCGGGGGTCTCAAACTTACCCACGGCTACAGGGTAAGCCACGATATCCCCTTGGATGCAAAGCACGCTCACATTTTTATTTGGTATATAACCTCCACCCACAAGGTTGGCCCGTACCAAGGTTACCAGGCTACCTGAGTCCAACACCGCCTTCATTGAGCACCCATTCACTCTCATCATCACAATATGGGGCTCAGTCTTTACCCGCGAAACCGCGGTACATGCTGGTTCCGCAAACAGGGATCTTCTGCTGCCAGCGCCACACTCCATGGGCTCAGGGCCAAGGGGGCAATCCACGGCTATGTGCCCCCACTTGCGGCACCTCCAACACTGGGGACCCCGAAGTCTCCGTGCCCGGGCGTCCTCCCTAGGATTGGGGGGCCTCTGGGGGTCAGGGTCAGTCCTGTGCCCTTTTTCACCCTTCCATACACCTCCAAGGGGAACCTGCTTACCCATCGTTGTCACAGGTTTGTGGGTCTTGGAGGATGCTGGTTTAGTAGGGGCATCCCGTAGGTAGTCCTCCGTCGCAATAAAACATTCTACCAAGTTGACCAGCTGCTCCGCACTCCGCGGGTCACCTTGTCCCACCCACCATTGAAGCTTTGGCGGCAGGGACCGAAAGAAGCGGTCCACCACGATTTTCTCGATAATCTGCGCAGGGGTTGAACGCTCTGGCTCCAACCACTTTTGGACGAGATGTATTAGGTCATACAACTGCGACCGGGCAGGCTTATCAACGGCAAAAGTCCAGTTATGTAATCGCCTTGCCCGAACCGCTGGCATGACTCCCAGGCGAGCAAGGATCTCCTGTTTAAGCTTAGCATAGTCCCGTACATCCTGCTCCCTGAGGTCAAAATAGGCCTTTTGCGGCTCACCCGTTAAGAACGGCGCAGTTACGTCAGCCCATTCCGCTACTGGCAGCTGTTCTCTCTCGGCCACGCGTGGAAACACTGTGAGGTAGGCTTCGACATCGTCGTCCGGGGTCATCATTTGTAAAACCCGCTGAACGGTTCTTCTCGCCCCCTCCGCCTCAACCGGGCTTCTCTCCTGCGGTGAAACTTTGGCACAAACAGTCTCTCTAAGCGCGGCCATCTGTTCAATCAACAGGCGATTTGTCTCCTGC
Source organism: Gastrophryne carolinensis (assembly GCA_027917425.1). Taxonomy (NCBI): domain Eukaryota; kingdom Metazoa; phylum Chordata; class Amphibia; order Anura; family Microhylidae; genus Gastrophryne; species Gastrophryne carolinensis. The sequence goes on along the minus strand of CM051240.1, from coordinate 6,253,796 downwards.
TGGTCAGCCATGGTCTGCTGCTGCATTTCAAACTGTTGTGCCAGGGCCTGCTGCTGTTGCGCCAGGGCCTGCTCCTGTGCTCACTGCTGTTGGGCCAGAGCTTGATCATGCCGGAGGTCAGCTTGTATCAGGTGTTTTATCACCTCCTCCATGTGAGACATCTTGGCGACGGCTTTCACCCAAGACATCAACTGTTAAATGCAACGTATTGTCACTCCGTTGCCCCTAGCAACAGTCACCATGCCCGCATCCTCCACCAACTGTGGGATATTGGGGGCGAACGGTAGTGACACAGACAGTTCTCTCTCGGCAAAGCAGGTTTATTTCAGAAAAAATGAAAGGATTCAAATGAAATAATACTTCTCCATTCATAGGTTGCAGCGTCAATGCAGAAAATCAAAAACAAATAGTTACATCACCAAATAAAGGTAAATCCAGGGCTGGGGATTCCAGCAAGCTGTGAGTCAAACGAAAGTCCAATCCAGATTGCAGGGCAAAACCAGCCCTCCGCTGCTCACCCCCAAAGGTCCAAGATTGGGGCGCAGAAGCCAAGTCCTCCGGCTTAATAGTCCAGTATTGTTATTCACACAATATGCAGTTCAGCCTGAGCTCCCTCCATCAGGCTGGTCCAAAGACAAACTGACTGGCCCAGTGGGAGCCTTTTATTCAGGCTCCTTCCTGCAATCACTCTGACCAGGTGTGCAAGGCCTGAGATCAGTAAAAACCTAGGAGTGGGGAATGTGACCAGGGTCCTGAAATCCTGGCATGGATTGTGCTTGATACAACACAGTAGGGGAATAATACACTCCATTCAGGAATTCTCCACACACTTTACCACAGCGTCCACTAGTAGACGCTGCAAGCGGGTGTCGGGCGCTGTAACTGAGCTTAGCTGAACTGTCCTGTCCAGCATTGATAAATGTTATGTCTGTAGGGGGCGCTGTACTATCTTGTTCAGCATTGATGAATGTGATGTCTGTAGGGGGCGCTGTACTATCTTGTTCCACATTGATGAATGTGATGTCTGTAGGGGGCGCTGTAGAAGCTTCTCCCTGATTCACTGCAGAGCCAATGGAGAACGTTAGGTGGTGTCCCAAGGTCAAAGCGCCCAAGACGGCACTACATCTAACCACAGGACAACTCTGCAGCGAGCGATAGGTAGCGCCAGTTAAGTGTGTCCGGCACTTGGCGCTGAAGCCTGTATTGAAGAAAAAACTACATACAACCAGCGTCGGCTCTAAAACTGGGCGCTGTAGCATCGCGCGCCAGACGCTGTGTGATAAAAGCCTGTTTCTCATCACATATCCACCAGCACCAGAGAAAACACATGGAAGGACATTGTGTAACACTGTGACACTGACACTGCAATGGCGACCTGCACATACAATCCTGCATAAATAATAAAACAATAAAAGTCTCTGGTTACCGGGCAGGAGAGACACACAATGGTTTGTACCAAAAATTACTTTAGGAAAACGCTATTTATACACAACCAATAAAACAACATTAAAATGTGTGGGAGAGCGACACTGAGCGACAGGCGCTACATGGCGCTGCTGAACATACAGCGCCGGCGCTATACACTGAGCCACCGCTAGTGATACATGTGACGCTACATGGCGCTGTTAGAGGCGCTCACCAGATTCATTTTTATAAATGAGGTTTAAACATACAGCACCCGGCGTTAACCCAACGCTAGCGTTGCATTGGCGTTTCTTAAATAACCCCCTTAGATGACTCCATGAAACAGCATCACTGCAATAGTTTGAGTTCTTCTACTGATTAATGGCGAATGTGGGGACATCAAGTTAGCGGAATATCTATTTAATATCATACCTCCCAGGTGTCCCTTATTTGGAGGGACTGTCCCTCTTTTGAGTCCATGTCCCCCTTGTCCCTCGTTGTTCTCCTTTGTCCCTCTTTGAGGTGTAACATGCAGATCTGCAGCAATAAATGATTCATTTGCCTGTTCAAAGTGTTTCTATTGTTGTAACTGTTACAATGTATCTCCTATACATCCCTCAATGAGGGGGCGTGGCCTAAATAAACAAATGTCCCTCTTTGCCACCCGGAAAAGTTGGTAGGTATGTTGATATAGTGAGATATTGATAGAGAGTGCTGCAGAGGAGACTCGTCTCATTCTTCACAGAAAGCAGCTCGGTTTCTCGGAACTGACGACAAAAAAGTGAAAGTGAAAGAAACTCAGGGAGAAAGCCGAGCCCGGGGCCAGAGAGACAGCAACACCGAGGGACAGTCACTGACCCGCACCGAGTGACAGTCACTGACCAGGACCGAGTGACAGTCACTGACCCGCACCGAGTGACTCCCCAGAGAGAGACTATGAGCCAGTCACAGCCACAGAGGTAAGAGGGACACCCCACAGGGAAAGGAGAGGATGGGGAGGAGGGATTCTAACGTGTTCATATGTGTCTATCATACTGTAAACCATTCCTTCCAAGTGTCCCTGATTTGAAGGGACTGTCCCTCTCTTGTGTCCATGTCCCCCTGTCCCTCGTTCTTATTTGTCCCTCTTTGAGGTGTAACATGCAGATCTGCAGCAATAAATGATTCATTTGCCTATTCAAAGTGTTTCTATTGTTGTAACTGTTACACTGTATCTCCTATCCATCCTTCAATGAGGGGGGGGTGGCTTCATCCATCTCTCAATGAGGGGGCGTGGTTTCATCAGTCCTTCAATGAGGGGGCGTGGTTTCATCAGTCCTTCAATGAGGGGGCGTGGCTTCAGTTAACAATTGTCCGTTTTTCCTAAACAGAAAAGTTGGGAGGTATGTAAATAGGGTTAAAGGAGTGGACCATGCGGACCCTAATCCACAGAACCTCATTTACCAATGTCTAAATATTGCAACAATCTCCTGCTACCCCCCACCAATGTCCTATCCATGCAACAATATACCCTCCATGTGCCCCCAATAATTCATCCAATATACCCTCCATGTGCCCCCAATAATTCATCCAATATACCCTCCATGTGCCCCCAATAATTCATCCAATATACCCTCCATGTGCCCCCAATAATTCATCCAATATACCCTCCATGTGCCCCCAATAATTCATCCAATATACCCTCCATGTACCCCCAATAATTCATCCAATATACCCTGCATGTGCCCCCATTAATTCATCCAATATACCCTCCATGTGCCCCCAATAATTTATCCAATATACCCTCCATGTACCCCCAATAATTCATCCAATATACCCTCCATATACCCCTAATAATTCATCCAATATACCCTCCATGTACCCCCAATAATTCATCCAATATACCCTGCATGTGCCCCCATTAATTCATCCAATATACCCTCCATGTGTCCCCAATAATTTATCCAATATACCCTCCATGTACCCCCCAATAATTCATCCAATATACCCTGCATGTGCCCCCATTAATTCATCCAATATACCCTGCATGTGCCCCCATTAATTCATCCAATATACTCTCTATGTGCCTCCAATAATTCATCCAATATACCCTCCATGTACCCCCAATAATTCATCCAATATACCCTCCATGTACCCCCAATAATTCATCCAATATACCCTCCATGTACCCCCAATAATTCATCCAATATACCCTCCATGTACCCCCAATAATTCATCCAATATACCCTCCATGAGCCCCCAATAATTCATCCAATATACCCTCCATGTGCCCCCAATAATTCATCCAATATACCCTCCAAGTACCCCCAATAATTCATCCAATATACACTCCATGTGCCCCCAATAATTCATCCAATATACACTCCATGTGCCCCCAATAATTCATCCAATATACTCTATATGTGCCTCCAATAATTCATCCAATATACCCTCCATGTGCCCCCAATAATTCATCCAATATACCCTCCATGTGCCCCCAATAATTCATCCAATATACCCTGCATGTGACCCCATTAATTCATCCAATATACCCTGCATGTGCCCCCATTAATTCATCCAATATACTCTCTATGTGCCTCCAATAATTCATCCAATATACCCTCCATGTACCCCCAATAATTCATCCAATATACCCTCCATGTACCCCCAATAATTCATCCAATATACCCTCCATGTACCCCCAATAATTCATCCAATATACCCTCCATGTACCCCCAATAATTCATCCAATATACCCTCCATGAGCCCCCAATAATTCATCCAATATACCCTCCATGTGCCCCCAATAATTCATCCAATATACCCTCCAAGTACCCCCAATAATTCATCCAATATACACTCCATGTGCCCCCAATAATTCATCCAATATACACTCCATGTGTCCCCAATAATTCATCCAATATACCCTCCATGTGCCCCCATTAATTCATCCAATATACCCTCCATGTGCCCCCAATAATTCATCCAATATACCCTCCATGTACCCCCAATAATTCATCCAATATACCCTCCATGTGCCCCCAATAATTTATCCAATATACCCTCCATGTGCCCACAATAATTCATCCAATATACTCTCTATGTGCCTGAAATAATTCATCCAATATACCCTCCATGTACCCCCAATATTTCATCCAATATACCCTCCATGTACCCCCAATAATTCATCCAATATACCCTCCATGTACCCCCAATTATTCATCCAATATACCCTCCATGTGCCCCCAATAATTCATCCAATATACCCTCCATGTGCCCCCAATAATTCATCCAATATACCCTCCATGTACCCCCAATAATTCATCCAATATACCCTCCATGTACCCCCAATAATTCATCCAATATACCCTCCATGTGCCCCCAATAATTCATCCAATATACCCTCCTTGTACCCCCAATAATTCATCCAATATACCCTCCATGTGCCCCCAATAATTCATCCAACATACCCTCCATGTGCCCCCAATAATTCATCCAATACCCTCCATGTGCCCCCAATAATTCATCCAATATACCCTCCATGTACCCCCAATAATTCATCCAATATACCCTCCATGTGCCCCCAATAATTCATCCAATATACCCTCCATGTGCCCCCAATAATTCATCCAATATACCCTCCATGTACCCCCAATAATTCATCCAATATACCCTCCATGTGCCCCCAATAATTCATCCAATATACACTCCATGTGCCCCCAATAATTCATCCAATATACACTCCATGTGCCCCCAATAATTCATCCAATATACCCTCCATGTGCCCCCATTAATTCATCCAATATACCCTCCATGTGCCCCCAATAATTCATCCAATATACCCTCCATGTACCCCCAATAATTCATCCAATATACCCTCCATGTGCCCCCAATAATTTATCCAATATACCCTCCATGTGCCCCTAATAATTCATCCAATATACCCTCCATGTGCCCCCAATAATTCATCCAATATACCCTCCATGTACCCCCAATAATTCATCCAATATACCCTCCATGTGCCCCCAATAATTCATCCAATATACACTCCATGTGCCCCCAATAATTCATCCAATATACACTCCATGTGCCCCCAATAATTCATCCAATATACCCTCCATGTGTCCCCAATAATTCATCCAATATACCCTCCATGTGCCCCCAATAATTCATCCAATATACCCTCCATGTGCCCCCAATAATTCATACAATATACCCTCCATGTGCCCCCAATAATTCATACAATATACCCTCCATATACCCCCAATAATTCATCCAATATACCCTTCATGTACCCCCAATAATTCATCCAATATATCCTCCATGTGCCCCCAATAATTCATCCAATATACCCTCCATGTACCCCCAATAATTCATCCAATATACCCTCCATGTACCCCCAATAATTCATCCAATATACCCTCCATGAGCCCCCAATAATTCATCCAATATACCCTCCATGTGCCCCCAATAATTCATCCAATATACCCTGCATGTGCCCCCATTAATTCATCCAATATACTCTCTATGTGCCTCCAATAATTCATCCAATATACCCTCCATGTACCCCCAATAATTCATCCAATATACCCTCCATGTACCCCCAATAATTCATCCAATATACCCTCCATGTACCCCCAATAATTCATCCAATATACCCTCCATGTACCCCCAATAATTCATCCAATATACCCTCCATGAGCCCCCAATAATTCATCCAATATACCCTCCATGTGCCCCCAATAATTCATCCAATATACCCTCCAAGTACCCCCAATAATTCATCCAATATACACTCCATGTGCCCCCAATAATTCATCCAATATACACTCCATGTGCCCCCAATAATTCATCCAATATACTCTCTATGCGCCTCCAATAATTCATCCAATATACCCTCCATGTACCCCCAATAATTCATCCAATATACCCTGCATGTGCCCCCATTAATTCATCCAATATACCCTGCATGTGCCCCCATTAATTCATCCAATATTCTCTCTATGTGCCTCCAATAATTCATCCAATATACCCTCCATGTACCCCCAATAATTCATCCAATATACCCTCCATGTACCCCCAATAATTCATCCAATATACCCTCCATGTACCCCCAATAATTCATCCAATATACCCTCCATGTACCCCCAATAATTCATCCAATATACCCTCCATGTAACCCCAATAATTCATCCAATATACCCTCCATGTGCCCCCAATAATTCATCCAATATACCCTCCAAGTACCCCCAATAATTCATCCAATATACACTCCATGTGCCCCCAATAATTCATCCAATATACACTCCATGTGCCCCCAATAATTCATCCAATATACCCTCCATGTGCCCCCATTAATTCATCCAATATACCCTCCATGTGCCCCCAATAATTCATTCAATATACCCTCCATGTGCCCCCAATAATTCATCCAATATACCCTCCATGTGCCCCCAATAATTCATATAATATACCCTCCATGTGCCCCCAATAATTCATCCAATATACCCTCCATGTAACCCCAATAATTCATCCAATATACCCTCCATGTGCCCCCAATAATTCATCCAATATACCCTCCATGTGCCCCCAATAATTCATATAATATACCCTCCATGTGCCCCCAATAATTCATCCAATATACCCTCCATGTAACCCCAATAATTCATCCAATATACCCTCCATGTACCCCCAATAATTCATCCAATATACCCTCCATGTGCCCCTAATAATTTATCCAATATACCCTCCATGTACCCCCAATAATTCATCCAATATACCCTCCATGTGCCCCCAATAATTCATCCAATATACCCTCCATATACCCCCAATAATTCATCCAATATACCCTCCATGTACCCCCAATAATTCATCCAATATACCCTCCATGTGCCCCCAATAATTCATCCAAGATACCCTCCATGTGCCCCCAATAATTCATCCAATATACCCTCCATGTGCCCCCAATAAGTCATCCAATATACCCTCCATGTACCACCAATAATTCATTCAATATACCCTCCATGTGCCCCCAATAATTCATCCAATATACCCTCCATGTGCCCCCAATAATTCATATAATATACCCTCCATGTGCCCCCAATAATTCATACAATATACCCTTATATTGGATGCCCCGGGGAGAGGGAATCGATCGGCCCGGGAACTTTATTGATTCCCAGGCTGATTGCTGTGGGTTTTTGTCCACTTTAACCAAAGTTCAGGCAGAGATCCAGAGGGGAGAGCACAGAAGGGAAAGCCAGGAGTATTTGATATTATAATCCAACTACATCACCAATAAGCTGTGGTTGCGATCACCCTGAGGAAGTGACGAGGACGTGCCGCCACTGTCATGCCTGGAGTGCCTCCTTAGCCTTTGCCTGTTTCTCTGTAGCATGCAGCTTGACCACCAGGTGGCGCTGTCCTGCAGAGCACCTGTGCTAATTACCTGCTCTCCTTTATATGCTGATGCTGCTATGCAGTCAGGGCTCAGCATTTTACTCTGTCTTTTGGAACCTGAACTCTGTACCCAGAGCATTTGAACCTGATTCCTGGAACCTGAACTCTGTACCCAGAGCCTTTGAACCTGATTTCTGGAATCTGAACTCTGAACCCAGAGCCTTAGAACCTGATTTCTGGAATCTGAACTCTGTACCCAGAGCCTTTGAATCTGATTTCTAAAACCTGAACTCTGAACCCAGAGCCTTTGAACCTGATTTCTAAAACCTGAACTCTGTACCCAGAGCCTTTGAACCTGATTCCTGGAACCTGAACTCTGTACCCAGAGCCTTTGAATCTGATTTCTAAAACCTGAACTCTGTACCCAGAGCCTTTGAACCTGATTTCTGAAAGCTGAACTCTGAACCCAGAGCCTTTGAACCTGATTCCTGAAACCTGAACTCTGTACCCAGAGCCTTTGAACCTGATTTCTAAAACCTGAACTCTGTACCCAGAGCCTTTGAACCTGATTCCTGGAACCTGAACTCTGCACCCAGAGCCTTTGAACCTGATTTCTGGAATCTGAACTCTGAGCCCAGAGCCTTAGAACCTGATTTCTGGAATCTGAACTCTGTACCCAGAGCCTTTGAATCTGATTTCTAAAACCTGAACTCTGTACCCAGAGCCTTTGAACCTGATTCCTGGAACCTGAACTCTGTACCCAGAGCCTTTGAATCTGATTTCTAAAACCTGAACTCTGTACCCAGAGCCTTTGAACCTGATTTCTGAAACCTGAACTCTGAACCCAGAGCCTTTGAACCTGATTCCTGAAACCTGAACTCTGTACCCAGAGCCTTTGAACCTGATTTCTGAAACCTGAACTCTGTACCCAGAGCCTTTGAACCTGATTTCTGAAACCTGAACTCTGTACCCAGAGCCTTTGAACCTGATTCCTGAAACCTGAACTCTGTAACCCTGAACCCAGGACTTCCTTGTCAGCCATTGCTTTCCCTCCTGTTTGCTGTTTTCACTTTCTGGACTTACCTTGGACTGGACTTCATGCATGTATGTCTTTCCTCACTGCAAATTGTATGTATAGCAATCTGACTGTGAATGTTTGTTTCTCACAATAAACACAGTTTGCTGCATAATAATAGTCTCTCTACCTTGCAGTACTCAAATTACTGGTCACTCTTTATTCGTGGATATCTCCTTTGAGAGATGTGTGACAGCCACGAAACACATGGGCTTAGGAGGGTGGGTTCTGAATGGACCAAGGCTTGTTGGTGATGTAGCTGGATTATTATTGCATATCCTTCTGCCTTCCCTGTCCCATAACAAAATGGTAAAGGTTAAATCAACCGCTGACCTGTAATAAAAGATGACATACGGCCCAAAGACAGGACAACACGTAAATCATAGAAACAACATCACCAAATGATGCGCCAAGACAAGACCAGTGTGGCGTATCCCACACTTTTTACATTTTAGATCATTCAAAGTTGTGTGCATGATGAAGGGCATGTTGGAGGAGGTTGTTTGGTAGTAATAAACTTAAACCGGCCTTCAGCATCATTTAATGAAGAGCCCAGATCTTTAAAAAAAATTATTCCCCAGCATCTAAAATTAATATATATTACATGTTTAGTAACTTCGAGTACCTACAAGATAGGCTCTTATTCAGGGTGAAGGTCCAGATTAATGTGGCCAATCTGTATGTACGGGGGGGGACATACAAGATAGGCTCTTATTCAGGGTGAAGGTCCAGATTAATGTGGGCAATCTGTATGTACAGGGAGAAGAAACATATAAGATAGGCTCTTATTCAGGGTGAAGGTCCGGATTAATGTGGCCAATCTGTATGTACGGGGGGGGCATACAAGATAGGCTCTTGTTCAGGATGAAGGTCTGGATTAATGTGGGCAATCTGTATGTACAGGGAGAAGAAACATATAAGATAGGCTCTTATTCAGGGTGAAGGTCCGGATTAATGTGGCCAATCTGTATGTACGGGGGGGCATACAAGATAGGCTCTTATTCAGGGTGAAGGTCCAGATTAATGTTGGCAATCTGTATGTATGGGGGGGCATACGAGATAGGCTCTTATTCAGGGTGAGGGTCCGGTTTAAGTAAGACAACTGGCTCATGCTTTACCTTTCTCTTTCCACAGCAAGGTGGTGGGAATCACCTCCAGGAGCCCGGAGACCAACCTCGTATGGCTGAAGAACTTTCTCTCTGAGACTTTCCCAAATGACATCACTAAAGTGATATATCTCCCCATAACGAACAGCAACAGGAACCAATGGGAGCGAGACGTGAAGCAATGTGCAGTCGTGATTCTCTATCACACCAAGCGCCAGGGTCGCATTAATATCGCTGATGTGGATGGAGCGCTGTACGACGAGGAGCTGCAATATCTGCACCAAACTCTAGGTGGAGCCCTGTCTTCTCTATGATGCTTCTCTGATGTGATTGGGGGAGGGGAATGACAATATTACAAGCAGGGGCATGGCCAGGCCAATACACCAGTAACGTGGTCTCTACATCACTTCCATGCTAAAGGTCACCTGACTTTATTCCCCTCCTGATCTGCTGTACCAACTTTACCTCCTCAATTTGGGGAAACAGGAAATACATTCAAATTACCCCAACCCTGCTGTTACCACAATCCTTTTCTGACCCCATCCCTGAATAAATCCCAACCCTGCTCTACCCCAACCTTGAAATTAGCCAAACCCAATGTTCCACTAACTCTAAACTTGTTGTAACCCAAATCTGCAATGCACCAATCCCAAACCCTTCCCCTAACGTAAAGCCTCCCCTGACTTAAACCAGCTCTGCTCTTACCCCAGTTTTAACCCTAACCTACACTTACCCCAAACCTGCATCTAAGCCTAACCCTGTTCTAGTCTCAACCCAAATCTGCAATGCACTAACCCCAAACCCTTCACCTAATGTAACACCTTCCCTGATTTAAACCCAGCTTTTCTCTTATCCCAGTTTTAACCCTAAACTACACTTACCCCAAACCTGCATCTAATACTAACCCTGTTCTAGTCTCAACCCAAATCTGCAATGCACTAACCCCAAACCCTTCCCCTAATATAACACATCCCCTGACTTAAACCCAGCTCTTCTCTTACCCCAGCTTTAACCCTAAACTACACTAACCCCAAACCCTTCCCCTAATATAACACATCCCCTGACTTAAACCCAGCTCTTCTCTTACCCCAGCTTTAACCCTAAACTACACTTACCCCAAACCTGCATCTAATACTAAACCTGTTTTAGTCTCAACCCTAATCTGCAATGCACTAACCCCAAACCCTTCACCTAACGTAAAGCCTCCCCTAATTTAAACCCAGCTCTTTTCTTATCCCAGTTTTAACCCTAATCTACACTTATCCCAAACCTGCATCTAATACTAACCCTGTTCTAGTCTCAACCCTGATTGGGAGGGGGATGTTTTAGCACAAAATTTTGGTTCAGAATATTTTATTTCTCTCCTCCAAATTCTGGCGCGTCTTATGGGGTGAAAAATACTGCACATTAATTACCATGAACATGAGGTTTTACTGAGCAGCACATATGGGACTAAACAGACATTATTTGGCTGAGGGGGAACAGCAATATTTCCAGATGCCCACTGATGTCTGAAGCGTCCCTGATCTTCCCCGCTGTGTCTCTACAGGTAAAGTGGGGGTCCTGGTGGTGGTGGATGATATGCAGAACTGCGGTGAGGAGGAGAAACAGAGGATCCTGCAGACACAGTCCAGCCTGGCACAGATGTCCTGCCAGCTCATTCTGTTCCTGGAATACAACAAACATGACGCAGCTTCTAAAAACAAAAGTGACTTCCATAAGCTTCTGAACAAAGGTAAGTGTCTCCAAAAATCCCTAAACAACTCCCCTCTACCTCACTCCCACGCGCGGGCGCGCAGCCAATGAGAGCCATTGGACATGATTATATCTTAAGCCAAAACAGGACGAGAGCTTGCGCATGCAATGTTGGCCGGGGGGAAACGGGAGTTTTTACTGGTGCCCCGGGGGGTTCACACAGTGGGGTATCCCGATTTGGGATGCTCTGGGGGAAAACCAGCGGTCGGCCAGTCACTGTTCCAACGGTTTGGACATTAGCCATAGTCCATTTCTGCAATCTTGAGCCCTGGAATAACAAGCCCCTCCCCCCCTCCCCTATGCTTGGTTCTCCGGGTTGGTAATGCTTAGATGGGGGACCTCATTTTTTTACATTTTTGTTGGACGGGAAAATAATTTCTCATTTAACCCCGCCCCCAACATGATTTACCCTCTGAATTAGTATTTAATTTCTTAATGTATTTTTTTTTTTTTTTTTTCTGGCATGACTTTGTATATTCCCTGTCCCATTTTGTGTAGGGCTATTGCCCTGGTGTCCCCCTAATTTGCAGCCCTCTAGCTCTTGTTCCCCCATTTTACAGCCATTTTGAGCCCCCCCCCCAAGTTCAGGTCCCCATTGACTTGATTGGGGTTTGAGGGTCCTGAACAGGACTTTGGCGGCAAGTTCAGCCCGAGTTCTTGTCAACCCGAATTTCAGTGGGTTCGCCCAACCCTATTTTTGACCCAACCTCTTGTCTCCACCCTCATCCTTTAGATTGTAAGCTCACAAGGGCAGGACGCTCTCTCCTTATTTACTCATATATATTAATGTTCTTTGTTGCATTTGACTTATACTCTATGTACTATATGCTTATGTAGTTATAGACTCACAATGCTCTGTGTATTATAAGTATGTTACTTGTCCCACCCCCTGTAACACACACTTTGTACTTTGCCACTGAATACGATGGTGCTTTATAAACATTGATAATATGAAATAAGAATAGCTCTGTCTGCCCTGAACTCTAAACTCTATCCAGATCCACCACAATGATAATATAATAGCGAAGCCTCTACTCACTGCCTTACAATGGTTCTATATTGAAATGATTTTATTTATTTTCTTCTTCACAGGGGATGTCAGAAGATTTCTACTTGTCAATCGCCCCCATTATGTATGTTAATGAATGAAAAAATTCTGGTAGAGATAACTTATACACATACATCTGACTATTACATCCCACACAGCTGCTATGGGGCCCCGGAGGGCAAACAGGGACAACAGAATCCCAAGCACCCCTACACCTGTCACTGGGGTATATACCTACTGACTGCAAGTACCTTCTCCTTCTGTATCCTCCCTTATACCCTAATAGAGTGTAAGCTCTTCTCCTCCTGTATCCTTCCTTATACCCTAATAGAGTGTAAGCTCTTCTCCTCCTGTATCCTCCCTTATACCCTAATAGAGTGTAAGCTCTTCTCCTCCTGTATCCTCCCTTATACCCTAATAGAGTGTAAGCTCTTCTCCTCCTGTATCCTCCCTTATACCCTAATAGAGTGTAAGCTCTTCTCCTCCTGTATCCTCCCTTATACCCTAATAGAGTGTAAGCTCTTCTCCTTCTGTATCCTCCCTTATACCCTAATAGAGTGTAAGCTCTTCTCCTCCTGTATCCTCCCTTATACCCTAATAGAGTGTAAGCTCTTCTCCTTCTGTATCCTCCCTTATACCCTAATAGAGTGTAAGCTCTTCTCCTCCTGTATCCTCCCTTATACCCTAATAGAGTGTAAGCTCTTCTCCTCCTGTATCCTCCTTATACCCTGATAGAGTGTAAGCTCTTCTCCTCCTGTATCCTCCTTATACCCTAATAGAGTGTAAGCTCTTCTCCTCCTGTATCCTCCCTTATACCCTAATTGTTCAATACATTTCACTCAAAATTATAAAGAATGCACTGAAAAAATGACAAAGACCACATTTCATGTTAAAACCCAAATGCTGCTGAGGGGAAATCCCTGGGCATTCCTTTAGAAATCACAGTTAACCATATATAGCGCAATATGTACTGGCAAGAGAGGGTGACAACACCTCTAGGTAGGCGGGGAAAAAAATGTTAATTCTTCCATGAAAAAGGCAAAAATAAATCATCCTCATATTGTCAGACCTGGACGAGGTAAGTCGCTGAGCATTCTGGGAGGTTTGGGAATTACCTGGTTTAGGGAAACCAACCCAGGCACAGGCCCCCGAATGGCCCTTTGGTAGTTGCAGACTTGGGGATGGGGAAACACGGGGCAGACGTACACAAGACAAGTGCAGATGTTCTGGGCCCCAAATCTGGCAATGGATGATCTGGGCCCCAGTGTAGACAATGGAGGAACCGGGCCCCAGTACAGACAATGGCAGAACTGGGACCCAGGGCAGACAATAGCACAAACTGCTTTTTTATTAATGTTTTACGGAAACCCTGTGCAACCAGTAGATTCCTTGAGGGTTTGCATCCAGAAAACTGAACCCATGACAATAAGCCTGGTACCCCTAGAAAGCTTGAGCTGACAACTTCCATAGAATAAGAGTTTGTAGGGGGGGACGGATTTCAAATGTAAAGGAAAAAAAACGCAAGATGCACATAGTAGTAGTATTTTATTTAAAAATCTCCCAAAGCGCTGTTTCAGCTTGGGGGAGTCTCCTGAGCAGGAGGGGGTGTCTGCCAATACATATGTGGTACAATTGTAACTAGGAGTGCAAACAACAGCAAAACCGAAGCCCCAGTGCAGACAATAGGATCGTGAGCCCAGCACAAACAATAGCACAGTCACAGGAAGAGCTGCAACTCAGACAGACAACATGGACAGTAGAAGGGCTGTAGGCCCAGCACGGACAATGGAAGGGCCCTGGGCCCAGCACAAACAATAGCACACACCAAGACATGAACAATCAAGGTCCATGGGTCCAGCTAGGACAAGAAGCCGTGAGCCCAAATTCAGGATACCAAAAGACCTGAGAGCCCATTACAAGCTTTAGGAAGGACCCACAATGACAAAGAGGGTCGGAGAGCACAGCCAGACTTCAGAAAGACAAAGCAATGATCCAACACAGGGGCGGGGCCAGGCACATGCCTTTATAGGAAACCCAACAGCGTAATGAATGCCAAGTGAGGTGAAACAAGACAGCTCTAGGACCCAGGGGAGAACCACACCACTCCAGCAGATGCACAATGGCACCACAGCAAACAGCCCATTGGCTAGAGCAGCGGACCCCATTCACGCCAGTCTTCACATTACCCCGACCTTTATAAGGCGGATTCCAGACGCCTTTTTGGAATGTTTTGCACCTTAACCTTCTTTTGAGGGAGAGCCTGAGCGATGACAGGCAGTGCGTTCCCATTCATGTCAGTTCTCGCGCCTACGTAACTCTTCAATTGTTAAGGCTGGATGGCACCAACTAATTACGGGCAGGCTGATTCATCACTAACGCCAGGTAGCGACAGATGAGCGTCTGTAGCAGCATTTTCAGAGCGAAAGCTAGTAGTCGCTGTGCTCGGCCGCGGGTCGCTAGTTCTTAGCAACTCAGTCGCTGTTCAGTAATGATGAATACATTGTGGGGTGTCGCTATTTGACCAGTACAGCGCTGTGTGGGAGCTCATGTTAGCGACTGGTCAGTGCGACCGACTCACAACATATTCAATTTAAAAACAGCCTCACAAAACTCTGGTGCTGAAAAATACAATTCTGTGATTACTCACCTGTAGAATTGGTATTATGAGTATACAGTACGTCTTGCTCCAGAAAGATTACTTACACGTGGGTATTACTCCGCCAGATGGCGCTGGACTGCAGAGACATCGAAAACAGGCTCCTCCCGGCCCCTCAAATACACGGGGACCTCCCACAATCCCCAGCATTGAAAAGCAGTTAACGAGAAGCCGGGAGAATTAAACAACCCAACTATAAACTATAACAAGGATAACAATCACCATACAGGGGATCCAAGATAATGCAAAACCAAGGGTGGGGTGGAGCAGGACGTACTGTATGCGTAAAATACCAATTCTACAGGTGAGTAATCACAGAATCGGATTATTCTTAGTATACAGTACGTCCTGCTCCAGATATAATACTTACAAGTGGGACATCCAATAGCAGTGTCCATAACTTAGGGTGGGATCCCCAAGAAAATCAGCAGCAGACAGTTTAAACCACTGCCGCCTGCAGAACCTTTTGGCCAAAAGCAGCATCAGCTGAGGCCCTAACATCAACCTTGTAAAACGTAGAAAAAGTGTGAACAGAAGACCAAGTAGCGGCCTTACAAACTTGTTCAACAGAAGCCTGGTGCTGAAAAGCCCAAGAGGCACCAATAGCATAAGTGGAATGAGCAGTAAGGCGGAAGGGAGGATTCTTCCCCTTAGCAGAGTAGGCCTGAATCACAGCCTGACGGATCCATTTGCCGATAGTAGACTTGGCAGGAGCCAAACCCTTCCTAGGATTAGAAGGGACCACAAAAAGAGCATCAGTTTTCCTGAAAGGTGCAGTAGCCACCAGATAGTACTTTAGACACCTGACCACATCCAAAGAATGTAAGACCCTCTCCTTAGCATTACTAGGATTAGGGCACAAAGATGGAAGAACAATAGGGTTGATTCAAAGCTCCTTTTTCAACATTTTTATGGAGGTCTTGCTACCAAATGAAAAATCATGCAAAAATGAAAACATTTCACACTAAAGTTCTCGCAGAAAAAAAGGCTTTGCTGAATGAGACGACGGGAAAAAATGAACGAGAATGGAAATATTCACGCAAAAAAAAGGTGAGAAAGGGGCTCTGAATCAACCCTAATGTCCTGATTCAAATGAAAGGCAGACACTACCTTAGGCAGAAGGTCAGGTTTGAAACGAAACACCACCTTGTCCTGGTGCCTCTCATAGTAGGGGGGCTGAAAGGACAGCGCCGCCAACTCAGACACACGCCTGACAGAAGTGATAGCCACCAGAAACACAACCTTGAGCGTAAGAATGGCCAAAGCAGCATCCTGCACAGGTTCAAAGGGAGCACCCTGCAAGGCTGACAGGACCAAGTTCAGATCCCAAACAGGCACCATAGGCTTATGTGGGGGGCGCACATGAGTGACCCACTGGAAAAAAGTCCTGATCAGAGGGTGCTGAGCAAAGGACTTCTGGAAGAAAATAGCCAGGGCAGAAACCTGACCCTTCAGAGTACTGAGTTGGAGCCACATCTCCAACCCATGCTGCAGGAACTCCAGAATCCTGAGAATAGAGAACACACGACAGGGAAGAGACTTAGACTCACACCAGTCAATGTAGGCACGCCAAACCCTGTAATAAATGGAAGAGTAAGACTTCTTCCTAGCTTTAATCAAAGTATCCACAACCGAGGAAGACAGCCCCTTCTCCATCAAGATGGAGGTTTCAGCAGCCAAGCCGTCAAAGCCAGAGTTTGTAAATTGGGATGGTGTAGTGAGCCCTGAGTGATCAGATCTGGCACCATGGGCAGAGCATACTGATCTACTGCCAGCTGTACCACGTCTGCGAACCACACTCTTCTTGGCCACCTGGGGGCCACCAGAATTGCTGGCACCCCCTCCTGAGCAATCTTGCGCAGAACCCTGCCCAGCAGGGGGAATGGAGGGAAGACATACAGAAACTGAAAGTCCTGCCCTGACATTGCTAGCGCATCCGTGGTCAGGGCCAGAGGATCCTAAGACAGGGAGACAAAGTCCGGGAGCTTGTGATTGTGACGGGACGCAAACAGATCCACATCTGGTTGGCCCCAACGGTGACACAGAGATTGAAACACCCCGCTGCATAGGGACCATTCTCCCTGACGAGAGGTCCCCCTGCTCAGAGAGTCCGCCAGGTGATTTTCCACCCCCGGGATGTACACAGCTGAAATGCAGGGGACATTGGCCTCCGCCCAAGTCAGGATCAGAGATGCTTCCTGGAGGGTCCCCTTGCTTCGGGTCCCTCCCTGATGATTGATGTAGGCAACTGCCGTCTGGTTGTCCGAGCGCCCCTGAACAGGCAGGCCCTGAAGGTGAGTAGTCAATTGAGCCAGAACTAACCTGATCGCCCACAGTTCCAAGACATTGATAGGTGTGTGGGCTTCCTGAGGACCCCACCTCCCCTGGAACCGCAGGGACCTCCAGAACCCCCCCCCCCAACCTGACAGACTGGCATCCGTGGTGACCGTCTCCCAGGAAGGGGAAAGAAAGGATCTGCCCCCCAACAGGTTCCTTGAGTCCATCCACCACAAGAGGGACCTCCTGACCAGAGGGGAGAGCACACAGACCCCGTCCAGGGATGCTGGGTCCTTGTCCCATACTGACAATCGGTGAAGTTGCAGAAGCCTCATGTGGAACTGAGCATAAGGGACCGCTTTGAAGCATGCCACCATCAGGCCCACCAGCTGCATCCCCTGCCTGATGGAGGGATGGGGACAAGCTAGGAGGGACTGAGCCTGTGCAATCAGACTGTTCACCTTCTGTTGAGGAAGGAAGCCTGAACTGTATCCAGATTCATTCCTAGGAATGGAGTCACCAAGGAGTATCCAACCCTGCCTGATGTAGAGACTGGGAAGTGATGAGAATGTCATCCAGATAGGGAAGCACGCGGACGCCCTGACATCTGAGTAGAGACATCACGCCAGCCAGCACCTTGGTGAACACCCTGGGAGCTGAAGTGAGGCTGAAGGGCAAGGCCACAAATTGGTAGTGTTGATCCATCAGAGCGAACCTGAGGAACCTTTGATGACCTGGAAACACAGGAATATGAAGGTAACCATCTTTGATGTCCACAGAAGTCATGAAGTCCCATTGGCGCAGGGAACTGATGGCAGAGCGCAGAGTTTCCATGCGAAAGCGCCTGCCCCTGACAAACTTGTTGAGGATCTCTAAGTCCAGGATGGGCCTGAATGAACCATCTCTTTTGGGTACTGTGAATAGGTTGGAATAAAAGCCCTTGCCATTTTCTCTTAAGGGGACCTGGCAGATGACCCCCAGCTCCAGGAGGCCTTGCACTGCTTGCACTAGCTCCTGAGCTGCCACAGGGTCCTGAGGAATCCGGGACCTGATGAATCTTGGAGGGGGATCGGCAGCAAACTCCAACTTGTAACCGGAGGACACTACCTCCTGAATCCACCGGTCTGAGACCTCAAGCCTCCAGACGTGAGCGAAGTGCTGAAGCCGTCCCCCCACCCGGATGGGTGAGGGCACCCCATCATGCCTGAGGGGGCTTGGGGGATGATTTTGCTTTGGGACCCCAGGAGGGGCCAGGACGTCCACGGCCTCTGCCCCTACCCCAGAAATCTCCCTGGGTCCCGGGCAAGGAAACCCCCCTTCCCTGTCTTGTACCTCGGTAAGGGGAGGAGAAGGAACCCTAACCCCGAAAGGGCCGAGATTGCCGCCTGCGCTGGGGTAACCTGCCTCCCTTAGCAAAAAGGTCCAGGCGGTCCCCAAACAGGCGCAGTCCTTTAAAGGGAAAACCAGTGAGGGCCTTCTTGGCAGCATTGTCAGCAGCCCACTGGCGCAGCCAAACCGAGCGGCGCATAGCCACCACAAGGGCAGAAGTTCTGTCACACATTCTGATGGTGTCATCCAATGCTGATAGGACAAAATTTACAAAAACATCACAACTGGAGAGTGCATTAAACACCTCACAAGGCAAATCATCAGGGGCACTATCGAGCATATTTCTGATAAGGGTTCTAGTGGCCACAGCAATAGAAGCACAGACCGGGCGCAGCGCCGTCCCCGCACATGCAAAGGCGTGGGAGGCCAGCTGGTCAATGCGCCGGCCCTCAGCATCCCGCAGGGTAGTAGAATCAGGGGAATGCATGACAGAGGTGTTAGATAGCCCTAGGGCCGGGGCATTCACCTCGGGAGGGGATGACCAACACTTTACAACATCAGCAGGAAAGGGATACTTCCTATCCCAACTTTTAGGAACCCCGGGAAGTTTACTGGGGCATTCCCATTCCTTGAGCACAAGGTTATGGAAATGTGCCTGCTCAGGGAATTAAAAACGTGATTTTGCTGTAAGGAAAAGCTCCCCTCTTTGCGTGGGAGCCACAACAGGGGGAGATATGGACAGGACCTAAAAAATCTGGGTCAGTAATCTGTCAGTGTCATCCGGGGCCCAGGGGTCAGAGCCAGAATCGCCATGACCCCTTGGTCTTTCATCAGATGAGCCTGAATCAGAAAGGAGCTCCCCCTCATCAGACGGGGTATAGCCACACAGATTCATAAACTCCTCAGTTCCCATAGGGAAAATAGTGACATTAGGCGTCAAGTGCCGCATCTTAGCAGGGCCCTTACGCGCCAAGGACTTAGAATCAACTTCTCAACAGTAGCCAGTCTAGAAGACACATCAGGCTGAGAATCCCCACTAGTGTGCAACTCTGTAGGAGTGAGGTTTAAGCTTGGGGGAGTAGGTGAAGTGAAACGAGGTGCAGCCACTGGCAGGCCAGATTGCAATGCAAGCACCTGCTCAGCACAGGGTACACAGACCCGCGCCTTGTCAGCGTCAGCATGAGGCTGCCCACACGCTACACACAGCCGGTCTTGTCCCGAAGGAACCCCGGTTACATTATCCTGGGATGCCTCCATATGGTGATTATAGCGGCGCTATACGCCGATAGGGAATAACGCTATATAGCAACCCCGGATGCCCCAATAACCCGCTAGGGAAGTGGGAGTATTACACAAGGCCTAACACGTTAATAACTAACACAGGGCGGGGAGAAGCCAAAGGGTTCACCCAGCCTGAAAGACATAAGAGGAGGAGACCGTAAGCACACAGTAATAAAAAAAAAAAGCAAAATACAGCCGCCCGCGAGGGCACTTACGGGCCGCGGTAGGTAGAGGTCCGCCGCACATGGGCCAACCAAGCAGGTTAAAGATGGCGTCGGTACACCTCGAGGGGTGGGCCGGTATCATCGATGACACGGAGAGCGCCATAGACGGGCCCCGCAGCCCCCCCCCCCCCCGAAGAGCGTGAAGCCAGGACGTAACAAGCAGCCAATGACGGCGCACCAGCGGCTGAGGTACCGCCGCTGCCAAGCGCGGAACATAGAGACATAGAAGGCGTGAGGCGGCGGCAATTTTGAAAAACAGTAAGGAAAAGCAAGCCAGCGCGGCGGCTGACACAAGGCAGAAAAAATACAATATAAGGTGTAAAACACAGAATGCATAGCATACACATTTACACCCCCCCCCCTCTTTTCCCCCAAAGGCTACAAGGAGAGCGAGGGAGGACAGCGGCCACTTAAATGGGGCCCACTGATAGGCAGGGGTAAGGGGCAATAGTGCGGGAGGGGCATCCCAAAGAGGCTCACCATATGCCTGAACCGCCTACCCTTTGGTGGGGGATTGCGGTGGGGCAGCGCTCCTAAGCACCTAACAGCAGTGCTGCCTACCATCACCCGACCAGCGCAGCCAAGGCTGGGAGGCACATTACTAATGGAACGGGTGGGAATAGTCCTACAGGGCCGCAGGCTAATAGCCCCACTCACCTGAGTACAGAGCCAATTCTTGTCCTTCGCAGCCAGACTGCAGAGAAGATCTGGGGATTGTGGGAGGTCCCGGGTATTTGAGGGGCCGGGAGGAGCCTATTTTCGATGTCCACGTGAAAGTGATCTTTCTGGAGCAGGACGTACTGTATACTAAGAATAATGCTTCTCTGAAGCCCAGAGCACAGGAGGCTGTGTGATTAAAGTCTGTTTTTCAGCATCTAGTAACAAAGCGAAAACATATGGAATTACATTGCAACAACATTGTAACATGAACACTTTAATGGCAGACCTGTAATGTCATTTCTGCAGAAATATATAAAACATTAAAAATTTGTGAAAAAAATGCCTTTTCAATGCCAGAAAAGGTCACAACATTATTTGAGATCCCCCCCCCCCCCAAAAAAAAAACAACCCAGTTTAAAGAGAAGAAAAGTATCATCCATTAAAATGTATGGGAGAGCGACAGGTAGCGAGAGGTCACACCTGGCGCTTTGCAAGGCTGAAGGCTGGGATAATGATGAATCAGACGCTACATGGCGCTATCACAGCCGCTCAACAGATTCTGCTTGATAAATGTGTAATTGCGTGCCGTGTCCGGCGTACACCTGTCGCTACCTCTCATTAACCAGCCACTACCTGACGCTATCCCTTCTTAAATAAGGCCCTAAGTAAATGTGGTGCAGTGCTCTGGATACCACTCGAAGACCCAAATTACTATTAAAGATGGGGGTGCTCAAACCCCAAGAGAGTATAAACCAGAGACTTAACGTTACACACACTTAAATAATATAAAAATAATTTCTTTATTCAATCCACATGATACCAAATAGCTAAAGACAGTTTAAAACACATAAAAGACACAAACATTCTCATCATCTTCCATGGGGGGCACTGTTGTTCAGGGCTGCCATAAAAGCTAATCAATAATAAATAATAGATAGAGCTCAATACCCACAGCCCTTCTAAGGGCAAAGCTCATCAATAAAGGCTAAAGTGCTATGTGCTTCCCAATAAAGTGCATCAAAGACTAATAAACAATCAGATGAATCCAGTGCAAAAATCTGCAATACATTATATGAGGTAGGTACAAATAAAGGAAAAAAATACACTTATCTTACATATACATAGTGTCCGTGATACGGCCAGCCGCTCGTCACCCCTGGAAAAAGCCCACGCGTTTCGAGACGAACCCGTCTCTTTTTCAAGGCAGAGTACGCAGACAGAAGGTGCTGTTCTTTTGTTACTATTTGAGTGTGTGCAACGTTAAGTCTCTGGTTTATACTCTCTTGTGGTTTGGGAACCCGCATCTTTAATAGTATGTAACTCTTCAAGTGTAATGCTGATTAAAGTGGACCAACACCCAGGATTTTGACTATCCTGGATTTTGGTCCACTTCGGCGGGGCACCCCGATCGGGGGTGTCCCACTCTCTGAAACCCCCTCTCTGAAAACTCACCTCTCCCCGCTCCCTTGTGACCGCGCCGTCCAATCCCCGCCGACGTCCAAGCAAGTGACAGCGGCGTCCAAGACAGCGCGTCCGCCTCCCGCGCGTCACTCTCGGCATGCGCGCGCCCGCACCGGCCATTCACAGATGGCCGGCGTGGGCGCGCGCACGTCTAATGGGGCTCGCGGGAGGCGGCGGCAGCGGAAGCGGCGGCGGATCGGGTAAGGAGCTTGGGGTTTTTTGGGGGGGTTTCACCCCGCGGGACATCCCGATCTCGGATGTCCACGGTGAGTGAGGTGATCGGCCCGGGAATCTTATAGATTCCCGGGTCGATCACCCCTGGGTTTTGGTCCACTTTAAGCTCAACAAAGGGTCAGCGCAGGGGGCTGCTAAGCAGCAGATATTCACACGCGCATGAAATGTTTAGTGGACAAATTGAGCAAAATCGTAGCGTTTACCATTTGTAAATCGTTTTTTAAGTGCACTTGTAACTATTCGTCCGACACATTTTATTCGCCAGCATTTCTGAATTTGAAACATTCGCGCATGCAAATTTTCCAAACATTATTCTTTACTTCTAACTTTATTGAATCAAGACAGTTGTACTAATATAAAAGGGAAGCTCTTCTTCTTTAACCCTTTTGTTGCCCAGCCCGTAACACCTACGTTCTGGCTTGGCTGGGCCTTAAGTGCCAAGCCCGTAGGTGTTACGTGCTTGACTTTCCCCGCTTCTAGTTTAAAAAATAAAAATAAAAAATACTCACCTGACCCCTTGTTGGATCCGGCCGGGTCTCCTCTTTAATTTGGTGCCATCCAATCTCCCGTGGGGGGTCGGATGGCTCCAGGAGAGCCCCTGGAATAGGCCGCCCCCCCGCTTTGGCAGCAGACGCTGCTAACTGTACAAAAAAAAAAAATGACATTCACTTACCTGCGTGTGCGCTGGCTCCCGCTGTCCCTCCTCTTCACCTGGGGGGCCTCCGATCCCCCCCAGGACTTACTGATCTTCAGGAGAGAGCCCGGAAGGCTCTCTCCTCTCTCCTTCTCGATGGCGGCCGCCATCTTGCCGCTAAGCCCCGCCCCCTTGGGTGCGGGGCTTATGACGTCATCCCGGCCCGGATCGATCACCGGCTTCAGCCTTCTCAGCTTCTCAGATGCCGGTGATCGGCGCCGGGGAAGGAGGTGACAGGAGATCCTCTGATCTCCTGCCTCCCCCTTCTCTGGATGCCGATCACCGGCATCTGTCAGCAGAGCGGCGAGGGACAAGAGCTTGCAATCGAAGGTAAGTACAGTAAAAATTTTTTATTTTTTTTTTAATAAAATACTTTTTATTATTGTGTGGTGTTTTTTTTTTTTTAACAGTTAACCCTTTGTGAGCTGGTAAGGGGTCCATGAGACCCCTTATACCAGTTCACAAGGCTGGGGGGGTGGCAAGTCACCTGCCCTAGCGGGTGATTTGCCATTAACCCCCGCACCCCCATTACCTGCCTCCCCAAAGGCCAGGGGGGGGCAGAAGAGCCCGGGCCCACATAGGCTATGTGGGCTCGTAGGCTGCAGGGTGGGGGGGCCACCAAAGCTGGTCCCCCCACTCTGTGCCTACAAGCCCCCATAGCTGGTCCCGGGCTGGTTATTTTGGGTAAGGGGGACCCCACGTCATTTTTTGGGGGGGATTTTTAAGGGTTTTCACACGCAATAAGATTTTATTGACAAACTTACATTTTTTATTACAAACAAAATCTACAAATTGTAAAAAAATAATTTTTTTTAATTTTTTTTCACATATTTCACCCAAAAATATTGAGAATACACCTAAAAAATACAAACAAGACATTTCATGTTAAAGCCCAGACTCTGTTGAAAAAAACAATATATCATTTTCCTGGGAAATCCCTGGAAATATTTTCAAAAATGACAGTTGAACATGTGTAGCGCAAAATAGTGAAACATCGTCTGGCAACAGGGAGTGGCAAATGCTGCAGGTAGGCTGGCAGCGAAAGGGTTAAAGTTACATTAATCTGTTAGTAAAACCTTACAAGCTGTTAAAAGGAGAATATTGTTCCCATTTGAAAAATACATTATACATTATACATGGTTAAAAGAGGTCTCTTACGTTTTGTTACCATTAGCATCAACCGCTGACAGCTTCCAAAAATGACTAGATGCTTCTTTAGAAGAAAATAACATTAACAGTTAATATCAGTTGTTATCATTAAATAATAAAAAATAACTTCCCCAACACTCCCCGTTGAACTTGAAGGACATATGTTTTTTATCAACTTTATTAAAGGAGTAGTATCGCGAAATTTGCATTAAAAAAGATAAATAATTAAATAGCCACACAATAGCTTCTAACATGTGTCTAAATAATGAGGCGATAGAAAAAGGAAAAAATATCTGCCTTTCTTTTAAATTGTATAATGACAATGGCTCAGTCCATTTGCTGAATAGGGGGATCTGCTGGGTTGTATTTAGTGAGCTGCTTCATTTAGCCCACTGGTCTCCTGACACTGTAATCAGTGGTAACGGCTGTGTGTGTGAGAGGTGAGACCAGGTGACTCAAATGTGTAAAATCTATACAAAATACAAACTGACTGAAAATGACTGAAATTCTTCTTTGAATAACTGTGCAGGAAAATCTAAAGGTATTAAAGTGGAACAAAACCCTGAGTGGCCGACCCTGAAGTCTATAAGACCCAGCCATTGACCTTCCCCCTCGGGCATCCTAAATTGGGATGCCCCACTGTGTGAAACGACCCCTGGATAACCACAGATTCCCCCATTTTTCTGGCACGCTCACGCAGATAGTCATTTAGACAGGCCGGGCGGCCAGGAAGGTTACTGCTCAGGCTCCCCATCTGCATGCAAACAGCGCTGATTGGATGAGAGCCCGCGCATGCGCTGTGGGACAGGGAAAGGTACGTTTTCACAGGCGAACTTGGGGATTTCACATATCAGGGCATTCCAAGTCGGGATGCCCCTCGGGGCACAAAACAAAACTCCAGATAGTGAAAATCCTGGGTTGGGCTTTGCTCAAAACACACAAAGCTGAAAGAAAGATCATATGGAAAAATGTGTTGAGAAAAGAGAGAGAAAATGGTAAACTGAAAGATTCTGCAGCAGAGCCAACATGAAGGGAAAACTGTCAAAATCAGCTAAATGACTTCTAGAGCTTTTCTCTCTGTTTTAGATATATGAGTTCTGGCCAGGCAATGTTGTTATCTTATGCTGGATGGCTGCCAGCACTGAACAGCTGATACTTTGTTACATTGTTTCCCCCTCTCCTCAGCATGGAACAGGCCAGGCTCAGCAGACATAAACATGAGCTATTAGTCTCCAGCTGCTCAACACACACATCATTTTTTTCTAAATTTGTAATACTTACTCCAACACCTACCTACATTCAAAGTACCATTTAAATATATGTCACCAATACTGCTCCTTAAACTATGTAACTATTAGAACAATGAGTCACTGGGTTTGGGCTCTTCCCATCATGCCATTTGGCTCTATTAGTTGCTTTCCAGAGGCACCCCCCCCCCCATAGACTGTAATGTGACTGGGGTGATGCAGAACTGCACAAGAAAAGAAAAGCATAGAGGCAGATTCTGCCCATCACTAATAGTGCGTTATACAGTGCAGATAATCTTTACACTCCCAGCCCACTGTGCGGTGCACTCATCACATTGAACGCCATACTATCTAAATTGGAATATTAAGCTCATTAATGTTTTAGAAAGTATCGCAGCTGATTACAATAGAAACAGTTAAGATAACTGAATTGCTATTTGGCTAATATAATGTAACACAATGGACCTCTCAGCAGGGAGCTGGCAGGCTTTTCAGAATGACTCATCTTGTTTGTTATAGCCCCAGCAGGAGGGAGAGATAGTGTCTGAATTTTTCAGTCGCCTCTGAACTTTTTCTCAGTAGCTCCTACTGTATTCATTTCTAATGTTCTTTCCTTCTTTTCTTTCCCTAGACATGGTTTTCCAGTATGCTCTGGATGTTTTTGCGCGAGATCTGCATCTTCTCTCGTGCAGCAGAAGGCAATTACACGTGGCTGCTCAGCGGCCTGAAGGCGGAGCTTGGGATGGAGTCAGATATCAAATGTGTCCACATAACCAACGATTATGGAGCTTTCAAAGAGGAGGTAGAAAGGTGCGGATTCGCCATTCTCTACCACACACTGAAACACGGACGAATCAACATCGCCGATGTCTCAGGTTCCCTGTATGATGAGGAACTCAAATACCTATCAGAAAATCTAGGTGAGTCCTTATTTTTTTTGGCCAACATAACAAGTGTTCCTCAGCTCATGACATCTACCCAACCCAAAACTTTCATTATGTCCCACGTGTGTAATGAGGAGCCAGAAGTCTGAAAGTGGCCGTCAGATGGGACCACCAGGAAGACACATTCATCTATTTTGTTTTGTTAAAGTAGACCTAAACCCTCCCTGGAACATCTGTACCAGGATGGCTCACTAACCTAATACACTTCCTTATGCCATCAATGTGACCCCGCATTAGAGCTATCCCTTTTCCTGGAGGAGCTCTATCCAATAAGGGTAATATATAATTTCCAGGCAAAGGGTTACATCCATGTGGTTAATCATTACCTGATGCCTATAACTGTTGTCCTTGTGCATTTTCCTGGCTCACGCTGTGGCGGGAGATCAAAGCTTTGAAGTGTCACCTTCTTCCTGACCACGTTCTCAGCATCCCCAGAGAAGGTGCTAAATGGCAGGACGTCAGGGGATACTGAGAACGTGGTCGGGAAGAAGGTGATACTTCAAAGCTTTGATCTCCTGCTACAGCGTTAGCCTGGAAGATGCACAAGGACAAAAGTTATAGGCATCAGGTAAAGATTAACAAGATAATTTCAACCTTTTGCCTGGACATTCCCTTTAACCTAATCTGGCCCCTTATGCGATCAGCAATATAGAAACACTTGGTGATAGGACAAGTGCATCACTGCAGCATGCATCTGTTTCCTGTGCCTGTCATACAGTTTTGTCTTAATATGGATCATTTACTGCAGGGACCTCCTATGTCATTGCATTACCCAGAGCAGTCAGCGATCACTCAAGCACTACGTTTCGGATAATATCCATTTATCTGTGATTTTTTTAACATACTTGATTTATACACTGGGCATTTTGTGTGGTGTGCGCTCTCCTTTCTGAGTTTTATTTATATTTACAGGCTGATTCATTACTAACGCCAGGTGAGCATCTGTAGAGCGGATTTCAGAGTGACCGCTAGTAGTCGCTGTGCTCGGCCATAGATCTTTGTTTCAGAGCGCCACAGTCGCTGGCCGGCATTGATGAATAGGATGTGTAAGTCGCAGTACTACGCTGTATGGGAGCGAACGGTAGCGCCAGCTCAGTGCGACTGACTCACACCACATTCATAAAAAAAAACAGCCTCGCACAGCGCCGGCGTTCAAAATCATGTCATTGTAGCCCATAGCGCCAGAGGCTGTGTGATTAAAGTCTGTTTTTTAACATATATCCACTATTAACAAAGCGAAAACATATGGAATGACATTGTTATTACGTTGTCACATGAACACTTTAATACCAGACATGTAAGGACAATTCTGCATAAAAATATTATTAATCCAAAAAGTTTTCAAAAATGTCATTTTCTTGCCCAGGAAACATGTCAGAAAGATTTGAGGTTTTTTTTAACGAAAAAAAAAAATTAGGATCAGGAAAGGGATTTAAGGATCGTCCATAGAAATGTATGGGAGAGATGCCAGGTAGCGACAGGTAAGACGCGGCGCTCTGCAAGGCTGAACGCCAGCGCTGTACGCTGAGCCTGGGAAAATGATGAATCGGACGCTACATGGCGTTGTTCCAGTCGCTCACCAGATTCGGCTTCATAAATGTGTAATTGCTGCCTTGTCCGGCGTTCGCCAGCCGCTACCTGGCGCTGCACAGGCTCTACCTGGTGCTAGAGCTTCATGAATAAGGACCTTAGTTGCTACTAAAGCACAGTATGATTTTGGAACATGTTTGCTGGTGCCGGCACCCAACATTCTTATGCTGTTTTTTGGGTGGGCTTTCCTTTCGTTTGTCCAGAAAGTTGCCGGAGTGAGTAGATATCGGTCTCTAAATTCACCTGCTCGGGTTGAGCTTTGACTTATTCTTATCATTGCAGGAAAGGAGAAGGTCATTGTGGTGGTCGATGACCTGAACGGAGACGGTGACCGTGAAAAATCCCAGATCTTAGAGAGACAGCCCAGCATTGTCCGACTGGCACGAGAGCTCTTCGTGTTCGCAGAGAGAGAGAAGAACCCCGCCCGCATCCGAGAAATAGCTCAGATGTTAAAGTGGACCAACACCCAGCATTTTCACTATCCTGGGTTTTGGTCCACTTCGGCCTGGGGGTGCCCCGCTGTGTGAAACCCCCCAGAAACCCCAAAAAACTCACCTCTCAACGCTCCCACGTGAACGCCGCTGCCAATCCCCGCCAACGTCCAGGCGGGGATCAGGAACGTCCAAGCCGCTCCCGCCGCCGCCTCCCGCGCGTCACTCTCGGCGCGGGAGGCGGCGGCGGCGGAAGCGGCGGCGGATCAGGTAAGATGTTTTTGGGGTTTCTGGGAGGTGATCGGCCCGGGAATCTTATAGATTTCCGGGCCGATCACCCCTGGGTGTTGGTCCACTTTAAGGAGACGTTGAGCTGATAGAAATGCCGCCTCATCTGCACCACATGGGTTTCTCTGCCCTGAACCTCTTGGTGCAGCTCAGGCACATCCCGAAATCCATCCCGCAATTCAATGCCGTGACCGGTAACCAACTGTAAGGCAGCCGCATTGCCCTGCGCGATTCATAGCGGGATGTGCACAGCTGTGTCTGGATGCCACAAAGAGTCACAATTAGTGTTATGCTCTGATTCGAAAGAAGAAACTCCCTTTAATTTTCAAAGTCTCTATATTAGGACAGAGGTCCATTTTAGCAAACAAAAAAAAAAATCATCTTTAAAGTGGCTCAAAACCCAGCTCAATCGGCCGATCGATTCCCTGGCCAAAATCGGGATGCCCCGCTGTGTGAAACCGCCCAGGTCATCCCGTTCACTTATCTTTCTTCCCGATCCAACAGTTGCATCCCTGCTATCCCTCTAGCCGGGAGTGTGCCCGCACCAGGCATTTGTGAATGGCTGGCACGCTGCCAGTTAGAGGGGGATGCGGCCGCCAGCGCCACCCATCAGGTCATCCACACACCCTCCCCCCATCCATCTGTCTGCCCTCCCACCTACCTACATGATTGCCCTGACACCTACCTACATGACTCCCCTCACACCTACCTACATGACTGCTGGAACACAAAGAGGGGCAAAAATATACTGATCCCCAAGGCAACAATTAGGAAGCGTTTCAGAAACCGGAGTTATAGCCAAATTTATCTACGTGAGCCACAGACTCAATGGCTTCGATTCACTAAGAGTTGAAAACAATTCTCATGTTAGTAAAAAATTGAATTCATGAGAAAAAAGCGTGAGAATTTTAATGCTAGTGAATCACTAGATAGGAAGACAATAAAAGTCAATGGCACTTCTTACTATAGTGTAAAAAAAGGAAGTAAGACGTTCAATAGTTTTCTCAGGAGTAAAAAAAGTGCTTTCATTGTTTTCCTATTTGGTGATTCACTAACATTAACATTCTCAGGCTTTTTTCTCATGAATTGAATTTTTTACTAACATGAGAATTTTTTTTTTCAACTCTTAGTGAATGAAGGCCAAGATCTGCAATACAAAAAAAAAAAAAACAAGAGACATTATTGGGAAGGCTTCTTCCACTTTCATATGACAGTCAGGGGGTTACTGTATTGTATAGTGAAAGAAGATGGGGGTGACTCCCTTTAAAGTGGACCAACACCCAGGATTTTGACTATCCTGGGTTTTGGTCCACTTCGGTGGAGCACCCCGATCGGGGGTGCCCCGCTGGGTGAAACCCCCCAGAAAGCCCCGAAAACTCACCTGACCCCGTTCCCACGTGACCACTCCAGCGAATCACCGTCGACGGACAAGCGAGGTCCAGCGACGGACAAGTGAGCGTGCCTGCCGCCGCCTCCCGCGCGTCTCTCTTGCAGGGAGCGTGCCCGCTCTGGCCATTCACAAGCGGCCGGCGCGGGTGCGCGCCCTGCTAGAGGGTCGCGGCGGCGTCCCGCGTTGGAACGGGGAGAAGGTAAGGCTTGTGGGCTTCCTGGGGGGTTTCACATCCCGATTTCGGATGCCCCGCGGGGAGGGATCTGATCGGCCCGGGAATCTTATAGATTCTCGGGCCGATCCCCCCTGGGTGTTGGTCCACTTGAATTATAGTAAAACATCTGCATATAATACTTGTGCTCCCCTTTAGTCAACATTTGCATCTTTACTGTGAAAGAATAATTCCCCTTTAATCAAAGCAAATAATCTTTATATAATGTCAGATGTTTACTTTAATAAAAGAATGTTCTGTTATTAGTAATATCTGTAACATCACAATGTGTTATTCATAAAATAAAATCACATGACGCTGGTATCTTGTCACATTTATCAGTTATCCTCACAGGTCGGTAGGTGCGAGGATCAGGGGACAGGGTCACTGTGTGTGTTTGTATTGAGCCCAGAGTAAGTGCGATGAGGGCTTCTGGGCATAAAATCTGGTGGAGGCCCCAGATACAGTATAAAAATACAATTCTGTGAGTACTCACCTATAGAATTGGCTTTATAAGTATACAGCACGTCCTGTTCCAGAGTATTCTTTACACATGAGATTATTCATCCACAAGATGGCGCTGGACTGCAGAAAGACATGGCCACTCCCGGGCCCTTAAATAGCCAGGAACCTTCCACTAATTCCCAGTGTTGACAAGCAGTTATACAAGAAGCCGGGGGAGAATCAATAAGAATAAAATTCCAAAAAGAAAATTTGAACAATCGCCATACAGAGGTAACTAAGAATAATGATAACAAGGGTGGGATGGAGCAGGACGCGCTGTATACGTATAAAACCAATTCTACAGGTGAGTACTCACAGAATTGTATTTTTCCAAGTATACAGCACGTCCTGTTCCAGAGTATTCCTTACACATGGGACATCCAATAGCAGTGTCTGTAAGGTAGGGTGGGATCCCCAAAAGTAACAGCAGACAGTTTAAACCACTGCCGCCTGAAGAACTTTGCGGCCAAAAGCAGCATCAGCTGAGGCCCTAACATCAACCTTGTAAAACTTAGAAAAAGTATGAACAGAAGACCAAGTAGCGGCCTTACAAACTTGTTCAACAGAAGCCTGGTGCTGAAAAGCCCAAGAGGCACCAATAGCACGAGTAGAATGAGCAGTAAGGCGGAAGGGAGGTTCCTTCCCCTTAGCAGAGTAGGCCTGAATCACAGCCTGACGAATCCACTTAATGATAGTGGATTTAGCCGGAGGCAAACCCTTCCTAGGACCAGAGGGGAGAACAAAAAGAGCATCAGCCTTCCTGAAGGATTCAGTAGCCACCAGATAAAACTTCAAAGTGCTATAACCACATCCAGATAGTGTAGGAGCCTCTCATTAGGGTTACTAGGATTAGGACACAGAGAAGGCAAAACAATGTTCTGATTGAGATGAAAAGCAGACACAACCTTAGGCAGAAAATCTGGCTTAAACCGAAACACCACCTTGTCCTGGTGTCGCTCAAAGTAAGGGGGTTTGTGGAAAGCGCCGCCAACTCAGAAACACGCCTAACAGAAGTGATAGCCACCAAAAAGGCCACCTTAAGAGTAAAAATGGACAAAGGAGCCTCACGCAGAGGTTTAAAAGGAGGACCCTGCATAGCAGATAAGACCAAATCCCAGACTGGTAACATAGGCTTACGTGGAGGACGCACGTGAGTAACACCCTGGAAAAAAGTCTTAACCAAACGATGGTTAGCAAAGGATGTTTGGAAGAAAATAGCCAAGGCTGAAACATGTCCTTTGAGGGTACTAAGTTGAAAACCCAAATCCAAACCATGTTGCAGGAATTCCAGTATCCTGGGAACAGAAAACACCCGACAGGAAAGAGACACCAGGCAATGTAAGCACGCCAGACCCTATAGTAGATAAAGGATGAGGACCTCTTCTTAGCCCTAATCATGGTATCAACTACACAAGCAGGCAGCCCCTTTTTCATCAAGATGAAGGTTGTAGCAGCCAGGCCAGCATTTGTAAATTGGGATGGCGTAGCTGCCCCTGAGTGAGCAGGTCTGGAACCTTGGGTAGGGCGTATTGATCTACTGCCAACTGCACGATGTCTGCGAACCACACCCTTCTTGGCCAACAGGGGGCCACCATGATGGTTTGCACCCCTTCCTGAGCTATCTTGCGCAGCACCCTGCCCAGCAGAGGAAACTGAGGGAATACATAGAGGAGCTGCATGCTCTTCCAAGACATTGCCAGTGCATCCATGGCCAAGGCCAGAGGGTCCTGGGACAGAGAGACAAAGACTGGAAGCTTGAGATTGTGATGGGACGCAAACAGATCCACATCTGGCTGACCCCAACGGTGGCACAGGGAGCGAAACACCCTGCTGCTGAGGGACCATTCTCCCAGGGAGTCTGCCTCCAGATTTTCCACCCCCGGGATGTACACTGCTGAGATGCAGGGAACATTCTCCCCCACCCAAGACAGTATCAGGGACACTTCCTTGAGGGCCCTCTTGCTCCGGGTCCCTCCCTGATGATTGATGTAGGCAACCGCCGTCTGGTTGTCCGAGCGAATCTGAATAGCCCGACCCCGAAGGTATGGAGTCAATTGGGCGAGAACCAACCTTATCGCCCTCAGTTCCAGAATGTTGATAGGGGTATGGGCCTCCTGAGGGCCCCACTGACCCTGGAATTTCAAGGACTTCCAGAAGCCCCCCCAACCTGTCAGACTGGCATCTGTGGTGATGGTCTCTCAGCAAGGGGGCAGAAAGGTCCTGTCCACCCAGAGGTTCCTTGAGTCCAGCAACCAGGAGAGGGACCACCTGGCGAGAGGGGACAGAACAAACACCTGATCCAGGGACACAGGGTCCTGATTCCATACTGAAAAGAGGTGAAGCTGAAGAGGTCTCATGTGAAACTGGGCATAGGGTACCTCTTCGAAACAAGACACCATCAGGCCCACCAGCTGCATCCCCTGCCTGATGGAGTGATGCGGACAGTAGCAATTGGGCCTGAGCTTGAAGACTCTCCAGCTTCTGCTGAGGGAGAAACCTTGAACTGAGATGTATCCAGAGTCATGCCCAGAAAGGACCTCACCAGTGACGGAGACAGAGAAGTCTTGGGATGGTTGATCACCCAGCCGAACGACCACCACCTGGGTGTCCAGCTCGGCCTGATGGAAGGACTGAGACGTGATCAGAATGTCACCCAAATAAGGAAGAATGCGAATGCCCTGAGATCTCAGCAGAGCCATTACGCCCACCAGCACCTTGGTGAATACCCTGGGAGCCGAGGTGATACCGAAGGGTAAGGCCACAAATTGGTAGTGCTGATCCTCCAGAGCAAACCTGAGGAATTTCTGATGACCTGGAAAAATTGGTACATGAAGGTAAGCATCCTTGATGTCTACAGATGTCATGAAGTCGCCCGGGCGCAGAGAATTGACTGCTGAGCGTAGGGTCTCCATGCGAAAATGCTTGAATCTGACAAACTTGTTGAGGTACTTTAAATCCAGAATGGGCCTAAGGGACCCATGCTTTTTGGGAACCGTAAATAGATTGGAATAGAAGCCTCTGCCCCTTTCCCTGAAAGGCACCGGGCAGATGACTCCAGAAGGTTTTGATTAGCAAGAAGCAAACCCTGAGCTGAAAGGGGGTTTTGAGCCATTCGGAATCTGATGAATCTTGGGGGCGGCCAGGCTGCAAACCCTATCTTGTAACTGGAGGAAACCACCTCCTGGATCCACCTGTCTGTTACATGTCGCCTCCAGACGTGAGCAAAGAGCCGAAGCCGCCCCCCCACCCGGATGGGTGAGGGCGCCTCCTCATGGCTAAGGTGGCTTGGGGGAGGATTTGGGCTTGGGACCCCATGAGAGACCAGGGCGTCCATGTCCTCTGCCCCATTAGTCTCCTCGTGCTCCAGCAAAGGCAACTCCACGACCAGCCCTGGAAGCGCGGAAGGAGGGAAGAGAGGC
Organism: Gastrophryne carolinensis; assembly: GCA_027917425.1. Classification (NCBI taxonomy): domain Eukaryota; kingdom Metazoa; phylum Chordata; class Amphibia; order Anura; family Microhylidae; genus Gastrophryne; species Gastrophryne carolinensis. Next base: position 6,219,041 of record CM051240.1, on the reverse strand, counting down.
ACCAGTCCCCCGAAAGGGCTGAGGTGGTCTCCTACACTGAGGTAACCTACCGCCCCTGGCAAACAGATCCAAGCTTTCACCAAAGAGCTGCAACCCCTTAAAGGGAAACCCAGTGAGAGCCTTTCCTAACAGCATTATCAGCTACCCACTGACGCAGCCAGACAGAGCAGCGTATAGCCACCAAAAGGGCAGATGTCCTCCCACACATTCTAATGGCATCATCCATGGCAGAGAGAATTTATGCAATAAATTCATAGCAAAGCAGGAGAGATCTATACTCCTCTCCTCCCGCGTCAGAGTCCCCATCTAAGAGACACTTAAGCAACCCTTTAATAGCAATAGCCGTTTTGGTAGAGGCACAAACCGGACGCAGGGCAGTCCCCGCACAGGCAAAGGCATGACAGGACAACTGATCCATGCGCCGGTCCTCACGAACCCCTTAGGGTAGTAGTGTCATGCGAATGCATGTTGTATTTGATAATGAATTTGACAACACGAGAACAGGCGTGTCCACCTCGGGAGGAAATGACCAACGTTTAATCACCTCAGTAGGAAAGGGATACCTCCTGTCCCAACTCTTGGGCACCCCAGGTAGCTTACTAGGCTGTTCCCACTCTTTGAGTATCAGATTATTAAAATGATTCTGCTCAGGGAACTCCAAACGTGGTTTAACAGTATGGAAAAGCAAACCCTGCTGCTGCGGAGCCACGGCAGGAGGAGAAATACAAAGCACTTCAAAAATGTGAGTCAATAGCCTGTCAGTGTCATCTGGAGACCAAGGGTCTTCTCCAAAGGGGGACCCGGTACCACTATATACCTTAGGTTGTTCCTCAGATGATTCTGAATCAGAGAATAATTCCCCCTCCTCAAGGGGACAGAAACCAGAAAGGGCAAAAAATTCCTCAGCCTCAACAGGAAAGAGGGAAGCAGCGGGGGATAAATGCCGCTTCTTGGCAGAAGCCTTACGCGGGGCTGACCCAGAAATATGCTTTTCAATACTGGCCACCTGTGAAGCCAAGCCATATTGAGACTCTCCGCTAGTGTGCTCCTTGCTGGGAGTAAGATGCAAGCGTGGGGGGGTAGGCGAAGCAGAAGGGGGCGCAGCCCCGGTACCTGTAGCATACGGCCCAGGCTGCAGCACAAGTACATGCAAACATACCCTGACACCATCACTGACAGGGGATACCCCACACGCAACACACAGCTGGGCTTGTCCCGAAGGAACCCCAAGCACATTATCCCCGGAAGCCTCCATATGGTGATTTTAGATACAGGCGCAGCGGCCAGTACAGGGACACAGCTAGAAACAGCCACCCTATTTGGGATGACCCCCAAAGCCCACTAGGGAAGGTGGGAGATTGGTAAAAGGCAGGGCCAGGAGAAACACAGTCAAAAGGTGACCCGCCTGCAAGACACAACAAAACACAATAAGTATCCTCAGCACAGCCAGAGTAAAGCTTAATATAAAACCCCGGAAGGGACTCACGGACCAAGCGGACAGATCGCCCAGAGATTAGAGCACAGCCAGACCGCGTCGCAGCACCGCACGAACGAGGTCAAAAAATGGCGCCGGCAGCAGTACCTAGAGGGGCGGATTGCGAGTGCATGACGCAAAATGCGTCAAACCACAGTTCCCGCCCCCCCCCCCCGAAGAGTGCCAAACTGTAATTACGTGAGGCGCCGGCGCCATGACAGAAGCAAAAAATACATAGCGCCAACCACCGCGGAGCGCCGTACAACGGTCCGTGCACGCTAATAATAAATAAGTAAACACACACACAAAGCACTGACCCCACCCGGGCACCCCCCGCCAGCCGCGCGGGCCACAGCATAAGGGATCCTGCTCAACCTTCTAAAGGGGGGGGGGGACAGGTTGAGGGACCAAGGCCCAAGGTTTGGCGCTGGGGCATCCCAATGAGGCTCACCATAGAAAGCCTGTCGCCGGCTACCCTTTGGTACAGGGTCTTGCGGCCCGGAGCAGTGCTCCTTCAGCACCTGACCCTAGTGCTTTGTCCTACCTTCACCCGAACCGTCAGCGGTGGCTGGGAGGCAGTGGGTCCAGAATGGGTGGGAATAGGCCTGCAGGGCCCTAGGCTGATAAGCCCCACCCCCTGCGCAATAGAGAGCCATCTTCTATCTTCGCAGTCCAGACTGCAGAGAAACTCTGGGAATTAGTGGGAGGTTCCTGGCAATTTAAGGGTCCGGGAGTGGCCACAAGTCTTTCTGCAGTCCAGCGCCATCTTATGGATGAATAACCCCATGTGGAATACTCTGAAACAGGACGCGCTGTATACTTGGAAAATAATAGTCCAGCCAAGTAACTGATTGCTGGTTGGCCGGCACCCGCCCACTTACTGGAACGTCAGATCCAATCCCTTGTGCCACTTCCAAATAAACACAAAATGTGTCAATCTTCACACTGCACTATGGAAACAATGTACCCGTCCAGAGGGCTTCCCCTTGGGTATAGGAACCCACCTTGGCTTGCCCTTGATTGGATACTGATTGGCAGGGCCGGTGAGCAAGGAGTGTGAGCCCCGGAGCCTTCATCACTTGCCCTGTAAAGGGGGCCTCCACCACACTTTATCCGGCCCTGTCGATCAGTAATATATTGGGGGGAAGAGCAATATTAGATGTAACTTCAGTTAGCAAAAAACCTTTTCTTCCCACAAAACTTACTACAATATGCATTATACAGTACTATAATATACTACATATAGTGCACTATGCATTATACAGTACTATAATATACTACATATAGTGCACTATGCATTATACAGTGCTATAATATACTACATATAGTGCACTATGCATTATACAGTGCTATAATATACTACATATAGTGCACTATGCATTATACAGTGCTATAATATACTACATATAGTGCACTATGCATTATACAGTGCTATAATATACTACATATAGTGCACTATGCATTATACAGTGCTATAATATACTACATATAGTGCACTATGCATTATACAGTGCTATAATATACTACATATAGTGCACTATGCATTATACAGTGCTATAATATACTACATATAGTGTGCTATGCCAGTTTCACTATCAAATTGGTAAAAACTGGACTCGACCCCGTAGCCCGGGTCTGCAGCGCCTGGCCTGCTGATAATCCAACTTCCTCATGTGGTCTATGGCCGGTCACCCCTTCCTCTAATGGTGGAGCTCCCCAATAGTTCCAGGGACGGCATCATTCCGATAACATGGAGATCACTGAGAGAGAAGGAGGAGCTAATGGCCCCGGATGACAAGAGGAAGCAAGCACTCACCTACCTCCCAAGTGTCCCTGATTGTCCCTCTTTGCAGTCCATGTCCCCCTGTCACCTGTTCTCATTTGTCCCTCTTGTCCCTCTGCAGCAATAAATGATACATTCACCTATTCAAAGTTTTCTATTGTTTTAACTGTTACCATGTATCTCCTATCCATCCCTCCAATGAGGGGGCGTGGCGTCATATATTAACCAATGAGGGGTGTGGCTTCATCCATCCCTCAATGAGGGGGCGTGGCTTCATCCATCCCTCAATGAGGGGGTGTGGCTTCATACATCCCTCAATGAGGGGGCGTGGCTTCATCCATCCCTCAATGAGGGGGCGTGGCCTAATTTAACAAATGTCCCTCCCTGAATATTTGGTAGCTGTGCACTCATAATGAGGTGGGGCCTTGGGGAGGGGGGGCACCATGGCATAAAGAGGGGGGGGGGCGGCATCGGTGTGTAGAGTGGCACATCAGTTTATATGGTCGTCGGGTAAAACAGCGCTCGCCACAATCCCGCCAGCAGCCCCCCCCCCATTTATGAGCGGCATGCAGCATCACTTCCTCCCTTCATCTGTGCACAGCCAAGAATGGATGCGATGCCAGACCTGCATGCGCCGTGAGCTCAGGGAAAGGTAACAATATCGGGCGCCCTCCCAGTTTGGCATGCCCCGGGGGGGGGAGGGAGTGAGCCTGCCCTGGAGTCTCATAGGGGCCGCATCCCCTGTATCCTTGAGCTGTGCGCACACACCCGGTCCAGCCATTCAAATATATTGGATGGGAGCCCGCAATGCTGGGGATGCCCCCGCTCTACATTGAAATCCCCAATCGGGATGCCCCACTGCATGAAACCTCTTAGGTAACCAGTAATCACTCACCTTTCCCCAGGACAATGGCACATGCTCAGGCTCTCATCCAAGCAAAGCCATTTGCCATATACTATGGAGAGCGGCCGCATCCCCTGCATCCTTGAGCTGTGCGCCCGCTCCTGCCACAGCCATTGAAATAGGCCGGATGGGAGCGCGCACCGCTGGCGATGCCCCCGCTCTACATTGAAACCTATGGTCGCGGCAAACGGCTCTAACGGGACGAGAGCCCGTGCATGTGCAGTTGGATCAGGAGTAAGGCTGCCCTGGAGCCTTGTAGAGTCCAGGGTGGGTTTTGGTCCACTTTGAAGCAGTACCAAAACCCAGGGCCAGCCGCCGGGCTTTCCCCGTGGCGTCCCCAATCGGGATGCCCCACTGTGTGAAACTTCTCAGGTAGCCGGTAATCACTCACCATTCCCCAGGCCAATGGCATATGCTCGGGCTCCCATCCAATCAAAGCCATTTGCCATATACCATGGACAGCGGCCGCACCCCCTGCATCCCTGAGCTGTGCGCATGCTCCTGCCCCCAGCTCTCCAAATAGGCCGGATGGGAGCGCGCACCGCTGGGGATGCCCCCGCTCTCCCTCCACATTGAAACTTATGAGAGGGCCGGCTCCAGCTTGGGCCCATGGGCGGCAGGGTCTCAGGGGACCCCTTTGTGGATGGATGGATGGAGAGATAGCTGGCAGGAAGAGGGATGGATAAAACAGGAAGAGCAGGAATGGATGGATGGAGAGATAGCTGGCAGGAAGAGGGATGGATAAAACAGGAAGGGCAGGAATGGATGGATGGAGAGATATCTGGGAGGAAGAGGGATGGATAAAACAGGAAGGGCAGGAATGGATGGAGAGATATCTGGGAGGAAGAGGGATGGATAAAACAGGAAGGGCAGGAATGGATGGATGGAGAGAGAGCTGGGAGGAAGAGGGATGGATAAAACAGGAAGGGGAGGGATGGATGGATGGAGAGAGAGCTGGGAGGAAGAGGGATGGATAAAACAGGAAGGGCAGGAATGGATGGATGGAGAGATATCTGGCAGGAAGAGGGATGGATAAAACAGGAAGGGCAGGAATGGATGGATGGAGAGATAGCTGGGAGGAAGAGGGATGGATAAAACAGGAAGGGCAGGAATGGATGGATGGAGAGATATCTGGGAGGAAGAGGGATGGATAAAACAGGAAGGGCAGGAATGGATGGAGAGATATCTGGGAGGAAGAGGGATGGATAAAACAGGAAGGGCAGGGATGGATGGAGAGATAGCTGGGAGGAAGAGGGATGGATAAAACAGGAAGGGCAGGAATGGATGGATGGAGAGATAGCTGGGAGGAAGAGGGATGGATGGGCAACATGAAAAGGACAGGAATGGATGGTCAGAGCTGAGGGTAGAGGGATGAAGGGGGCAGAGAGACAGAGAAGGGAAGTGTCTGCACTGTGCACTTTGAATGTCTGGCTCTAGCCCAGGGCCTGGCTGCCTTGGGTGGGGTCGCTCCCCAGGTGAGCTCCAGGCTTCTGGGTCTGAATCTGGAGTCCATGTTAGAGACCCTCTGGCTACTGAATATGCTGCTGACTGGCTGACCGCGGTGGATTACAATGAAGGTGGAAGAGTCTTTATGGAAGAAAGTTATAGTAAAGTAAGTGAAGCTGGAATGGAAGTGGTGGATAATAATGATGGGCCGTGTAGCAGTGTCTGTGTGCAGCATGTAATGGAGGGAGGGCGGCAGCCCCAGCAAAGTGACTGTGCTGATCCAGGCAGGGAGATCCAACAACCACCCCCAGGGGGCAGCAGTGAGCAATCCCTGAATGGCTCCAGCAATGGACTCTGTGTTTCCCAAGGCGCCCACCGCCAGCCTGAGAATGGATGTGATGCAACCAATGACACTATGGAAGTTGGAGAGACCCCCCAAATTGCAATCCCGAGGTCACAGCTGGGACTTAGTGACACCTCTGAACTGTCCCCCACATTGTCGGACATCGATCGAGTAAGCAAGCAAGAAGCAATGCATTACAATCTGTTTGGGACAATGAACAGCCTGCGGACCCTTATAGTAATGGGACTGAATTGTCTGCATGTACTAATAATGTTTTTCCTCCCACAGGTGTTCAGCCACAGGTAGCGGGTCCCCCGCAATCCAGACCCCGCAGTGATAATACTGGCAATGCATCTGGCCACGCGCCTCCTCAGAATGCCTGGAGCCGCGGTGCCCCATCTTTTAGCCCCGGCTTACATTACACCGGTCAGGCATTTAAGAGGAGGAACATGGTAAGATTTAAGAATAAGGGGGCAAAGGAAGATCTGCCAGACAGGAGACATGTGATCCGGGAGCTCCTGTGTAGCCAGATGGGGTTCACACCCGCAGATATACTGGCCGTCATAAACCTCCCGGACAGGCAGGGCTATGATATAAGCTTCAAGCTCATGGCCAGCTTGGACAGGTTCTGGGCAAGTGTGACAAAGTTTAGGGGCGCTGAGGGATGGGACCAGTTTATCCTTTTCCCGGTATTAAAGCCAGGCACTGTGAGCGTTAATATCTTGTTCTGGAATGAGTCCGTCTCCCCACAGGATATTGTGATATGGCTGAGGAGACATTGTGATATGGTGTCTGACCTGACAAAGTGTCTTGATGATGATGGGATCTGGACGGGAGGCTGGAGGGTGCTGGTGAAGCTCAGGCAGCACAGTAATGTTACCTTACATTTGCCCAATTCCTTCTTTATCAGCCATGAGAGGGCGGTGTGCTTCTATGCCTGTCAGCCACACTTGTGCTTTAAGTGTGGAAAGGCCGGTCATGTGGCCGGAGTGTGTGCTGTAGTGAAGTGTAACCTGTGCGGGGAGATTGGTCACACCAGCGCCATGTGCACAAATGTCCGGTGTAACTTGTGTGGTCAGATGGGTCATTACCATAAGGACTGCTCGGAGGCCTTCCATAACCTCTATAGCCAGGCTGCGGAGGAGCTGGAGGCATCAGGTGAGGTTACAGAGGAGGAGGCTCTGATGTCTGGGCAGATAGTAACAAGGCCAGGGTCTGAGACAACTGAGATTAGAGATCAGACAGATGTAACCCCACAGCCTGTGGCCTCCATCTCACGGCCAGCACCGGAGCAAGCTGATAGCCCATCTTCCCCTGTAGCCCCTTCCCCTGCTATGGCCCATTGCCCTGCTCCAGCCTCTTCTGGAGATAGCAAAGTCCCTGGTGATAAGAGAGGAATAAAAAACAGTCCACCCGCAGACCGGAGGGCGCATGGTCCTTAGTCCAAAAGCCAGGGAAAAATCCCAAGGGCAGAACAGATACAGCAGTGACAGTTACATCAAACCGATATAACATACTGTCTGAGTCAGGTGCAGATATTTCTGGGCACGATACTATGGAGCTGGAGCAAGAGTTAAAGCGTATAGCCAGAGAATGTGACTCAGGGTCAGAGGAGGACCCACCGACTAAGAAAAAGTCCCCAGCAGCTATAGACCCTATAGACTCTGATATGGAAGTGACTGGCAGGCAGGACGACTCTGATGATTCAGATCTATGATGGTGTTTAATGTGTTACTGCTCTACATAATGATGGCACCTAACCCCTGATCTGTAACCTGATGTATCTTCACTGAGTAATCATTAAAGTGGACCAACACCCAGGATTTTGACTATCCTGGGTGTTGGTCCACTTCCCCGGGGCACCCCGATCGTGGGTGCCCCGCTGTGTGAAACCCCCCCGAAAGCCCCCAAAACTCACCTCTCCCCGCTCCCACGTGGCCGCGCCGTCCAATCAGCGCCGACGGACAAGCTGATTGACAGAGACGGACAAGCAGCTTGCCCGTCGGCACCTCCCGCGCGTCACTCTTGACGTGTGCGCGCCCGCGCCGGCCATTCAGAGACAGCCGGCGCGGGCGCGCGCACGCCTGGAGGGGCGCGAGGGAGGCGGCGGCGGCCAGGTAGGTGGATTTGGGGTGTTCGGGGGGGGTGCACCCCGCGGGACATCCCGATCTCGGATGTCCCGCGGTGTGTGAGGTGATCGGCCCGGGAATCTTATAGATTCCCGGGCCGATCACCTCAGGGTTTTGGTCCACTTTAATAGTATAGACACGATAGATAATGAATAGTATGTAGTATTCTGCTGTGTTATGTTTATTGTATCTCACCAGATCTCTCTGACTGGATCACCAACTTTCTAACAAACAGAACAAACTCTAGGTCCCTTTATCTCTTCATGCAGAACTACAAACATAGGCGCACCACAAGGTTGCGTTCTGTCCCCCCTCCTCTTCTCCATATACACAAACGACTTCACGTCAACAGACCCATCAATCAAAATCATCAAGTTTGCAGACGATACCACCCTAGTAGGCCTTATCAGCAACACAGACGAGACTCCATACAGAACACAAATAAATAGCCTGGTAACCTGGTGTGAGGAGAATAACCTCATCCTGAACACCCAAAAAAACGGTTGAGCTGATTGTCGACTTCAGGCAGTCCCACCCAGCGCACCGTCCCATCACCATGGGTAAGGATGAGGTCAATATCGCTACCAGCGCAAAATTCCTCGGAACAGTGATTACTAATGACTTGAAGTGGAGTAGGCATGCCGCTGTTGTCCTAAAGAAGGCTCAACAGAGACTGTATTTCCTTAGACAACTGGCGAAATTCGGAATGTCTAAAAGGATCCTGAAAACCTTCTACATCGGCGCAGTAGGCTCACTCCTGAGCTCCTCCTTCACTACCTGGTATTGTGGGATCACGGCCAAGGACAAGATCAGGCTGAAGAGTATCACCAGGACCGCTGAGCGGATCATAGGGTGTCCCCTACCTGACCTAGATGAACAATTTAGGGAAAGGATCCGCTCAAAGGCAAAGAGAATAGTAGGCGACCCCACACATCCAGGCAACCCCTTCTTCAATCTTCTACCATCTGGACGAAGGTATCGGGCTATCTCGACCAGAACCTCTCGGTATAAAAACAGTTTCTTCCCGCTAGCTGTTAAAGCACTGAACAACCACCTCTAAGACTCCTGGAAAACTTCTGATCCCCAGTCACTTAAAGGAACATTGTATGTACATAGTTCCACTGTAAATATGTAAAACTAGCAAATGTTTATACTCCCATTGATGTATAAAGTAATTGTGTACTGCTACTGTTGATATATAAATGTATATAGTCGTAGGTCTAGCGTTTGTTTAAGCTCTATGGAGAACCTCCCTTCCAAAAAGTATTCCATGTTGTATTCTGTACATACTTGGCGAACAATAAAGTATTCGTATTCCTATTCGTATACAAGTATACGATTTCTTTATATTATGTATTTATGCTGATTAGCTGAGTTTTGTTTGTTTGTTTAGCAATAAAAATTCCCTTATACACTAATAGAGTGTAAGCTCTTCTCCTCCTGTATCCTCCCTTATACCCTAATAGAGTGTAAGCTCTTCTCCTCCTGTATCCTCCCTTATACCCTAATAGAGTGTAAGCTCTTCTCCTCCTGTATCCTCCCTTATACCCTAATAGAGTGTAAGCTCTTCTCCTCCTGTATCCTCCCTTATACCCTAATAGATCGTTAAGGTGGGAGGAGGTGTGTGAGTGAGCTCTGCAGGTGCTGTGAATGTCTGGCTCTAGCCCAGGGCCTGGCTGCCTTGGGTGGGGTCGCTCCCCAGGTGAGCTCCAGGCTTCTGGGTCTGAATCTGGAGTCCATGTTAGAGACCCTCTGGCTACTGAATATGCTGCTGACCGGCTGACCGCAGTGGATTACAATGAAGGTGGAAGAGTCTTTATGGAAGAAAGTTACAGTAAAGTAAGTGAAGCTGGAATGGAAGTGGTGGATAATAATGATGGGCCGTGTAGCAGTGTCTGTGTGCAGCATGTAATGGAGGGAGGGCGGCAGCCCCAGCAAAGTGACTGTGCTGATCCAGGCAGGAGGGAGATCCAACAACCTGTTGTGATGGACACTCAGCAGCCAGCTCAGGCCGGCAGTGGGAAGCAGCACAAGCTGAGGAGGACATCTTTGGAAAGACTGACAATGCAGGAAAACCTGCAGCAGAATGTGTGTGTGAGCCAAGAGTCCCGGGCCCTGCGATCCAAGACCCAGCCGGCCACCGGTGACCCCATAGCTGGGGGGAAATCTGCTAAATCTGCCACTAGTCATAAATCTGGGAAGTTATCAGACAATGCAAATGCTGAGCTGGGGGCAAATGGCCACAAGTCTCCCAGGACTGAGGCAGCAGAGACATTCAAAGACCCAGCAGAAAAGCCAAGGCGCAAGGCAAGTCTTAAAGAGACAGAGCGCGCACCAGAACTGCAGCTTGCAGACAAAATTCCAGATTTAGTCAATAAAATGAACAGCTTAAGAGCATCCAGGACACAACTGCAAAGACAAATAGACGAAGCAAATAAACAAAAAGCAGCAAACCCCAATAGCGCAACCGCCTATGATGTGCTGATAGAGACTTTACGCACACAGCTTGCTGAAATTGTTAGTGACATTGAGACACTTGAGAAACAAATGGGGCCCATGGCAGAGAGATACAAGAACCTGGATCGGTTTGAGGAGTCTCAAAAGCTCCTAAAACACAGACAGATACCTGAACCCAGCTCAGTCCCCCCCTCACCATCAAAGCAGGAGACATCCTCACAGGAGCTGCTGTACAGGACCCCAGTGCTGCAAGATTCTGCCCCTTTTCATGATACCAGCCAAGTAAGCCAACCACCCCCAGGGGGCAGCAGTGAGCAATCCCTGAAAGGTTCCAGCAATGGACTCTGTGTATCACAAGGCGCCCTCCCCCAGCCTGAGAATGGATGTGATGCAGCCAGTGACACTATGGAAGTTGGAGAGACCCCCCAAATTGCAACCCTGGGGTCACATCCGGGACATAGTGACACCTCTGAACTGTCCCCCAATCGAGGAAACAAGCAAGCAAGTCCCAATGCATTGCAATCTGTTTGGGACAATGAACAGCCTGCGGTTCCTGATAGTAATGGGACTGAATCGACTGCATGCACTAATAATGTTTTTCCTCCCACAGGTGACCGACCACAGGTAGCGGGTCCCCCTCAATCAAGACCCCGCAGTGATATTACTGGCAATGCATCTGGCCACGCTCCTTCTCAGAATGCCTGGAGCCGCGGTGCCCCATCTTTTAGCCCCGGCTTACATTACACCGGTCAGGCATTTAAGAGGAGGAACGTGGTAAGATTTAAGAATAAGGGGGCAAAGGAAGATCTGCCAGACAGGAGACATGTGATCCGGGAGCTCCTGTGTAACCAGATGGGGTTCACACCCGCAGATATACTGGCCGTCATAAACCTCCCGGACAGGCAGGGCTACGATATAAGCTTCAAGCTCATGGCCAGCTTGGACAGGTTCTGGGCAAGTGTGACAAAGTTTAGGGGCGCTGAGGGATGGGACCAGTTTATTCTTATCCCGGTATCAAAGCCGGGTACTGTGAGCGTTAACATCTTGTTCTGGAATGAGTCCGTCCCCCCGCAGGATATTGTGATATGGCTGAGGAGACATTGTGATATGGTGTCCGACCTGACAAAGTGTCTTGATGATGATGGGATCTGGACGGGAGGCTGGAGGGTGCTGGTGAAGCTCAGGCAGCACCGTAATGTTACCTTACATTTGCCCAACTGCTTCTTTATCGGCCGTGAGAGGGGGGTGTGCTTCTATGCCGGTCAGCCACGCTTGTGCTTTAAGTGTGGGAAGGCCGGTCATGTGGCCGGAGTGTGTACTGTAGTGAAGTGTAACCTGTGCGGGGAGATTGGTCACACCAGCGCCATGTGTACAAATGTCCGGTGTAACTTGTGTGGTCAGATGGGTCACTACCATAAGGACTGCTCGGAGGCCTTCCATAACCTCTATAGCCAGACTGCAGAGGAGCTGGTGGCAACAGGTGAGGTTACAGAGGAGGAGGCTCTGATGTCTGGGCATATAGTAACAAGGCCAGGGTCTGAGACTGAGACAACTGAGATAAGAGATCAGACAGATGTAACCCCACAGCCTGTGGCCGCCATCCCACGGCCAGCACCGGGGCAAGCTGATAGCCCATCTTCCCCTGTAGCCCCTTCCCCTGCTATGGCCCATTGCTCTGCTCCGGCCTCTTCTGGAGATAGCAAAGTCCCTGGTGATAAGAGAAAGAAGAAAAAAGACAAGTCCTCCCGCAGACCAGAGGGCGCATGGTCCTTAGTCCAAAAGCCAGGGAAAAAGTCCAAGGGAAGAACGGATACAGCAGTGACAGTTACATCAAACAGATATAACATACTGTCTGAGTCAGGTGCAGATATTTCTGGGCACGATACTATGGAGCTGGAGCAAGAGTTAAAGCGTATAGCCAGAGAATGTGACTCGGGGTCAGAGGAGGACCCACCGACTAAGAAAAAGTCATCAGCAGCTATAGACCCGATAGACTCTGATATGGAAGTGACTGGCAGGCAGGGCGACTCTGATTCTGATCTATGATGATGGGGTTTAAGGTGCTGCTGCTCTGCATAATAATGGCAGGCTTCTCTTTAAGTATAGTCACCAGCAATGTGAACAGTATAAAGAATAAGAAAACCCGGCATGCTGTGTATGAACACCTGAAGTATCTAGATGCAGATGTCGTCTTCCTGCAGGAACATCACTTGTCCTCCATCCAGCAGATCCAGGAGGCACAGCGGGAATGGCAGATGGGCCCATCCTTTTGGTCACTGGCTGTGGAGCCTTTTGCAGGCGTTGCAATACTCTTTAAGACCCAAAACGTGATTATTCATAGACTGACTGAGGTCTTGATGGGCAGGTGTCTAATTCTGGAGGTCACAATCCAGGGTAGAAGGCTCAGGCTCATCAATATCTATGGGCCACAGACAGTGACCAGAAGGATCAGCTTATTTAAGGAAATTAAGCCATATCTGTTCACCTCTGTGCCAGTGATATTTGCAGGTGATTTTAATGTAGCCAGGTCATCAAGTGATCGTTTATCTGGCAGAGGAGTGAGCACCGATGCAAGAACACTGAACAGCATTATCCTGCAGGAAGAAGGAAGCCGAATAGACTTGGCACTTGTGAGCCCGGCGGAATCTGTTCATTCCTTAAGCGAAAAGTTGGTCCCTTACTCTGACCACGTGGCCTTGTGCTTCTGTATAGGGGCTAGTAAGCGCCCAGACGTCGGCAAAGGACTGTGGAGGCTCAATACAAGGCTCCTAGAGGAACAAGAAGTCCAAGAGCGGGTGGAGGTCCTGATAGAACAGCAGATGGACAGAATAGATTTTTATGAAAGCAGCGCTGAGTGGTGGGAGGACATCAAGAAGGACATTGCCACACTGCTGAGGAAACTATCAGCTAAGAGGGGACAGAGCAGCTACTGCCAGTATATGAAGTTGAGGAAACAACTAGAGTCACTTTATTCACAAGGGCTGGAGGCAAGGGGAAAAATAGATGATCTGAAGTCCCAATTACAGCAACACCAGTATAATCGTTATAAGTCCCTAATAGTGGAGCGGGATTATGGACCCCAAGGGACACCCGACCCTTTTGAAAGCTGCAGGGACAAAGTGGCCAAAAAGTTGGTAATGGCCCTTCGTGATACCCAGGGTAACCTGCAAGAGTCCCAGGCAGGTATTTTGGGAGTTGTTAAGACTTTTTATGAAGATCTTTTCCAGAAAAAGGCGCTAGATCAAGAAAAAATGTTGCATTTTTTGGAATCCTCTCCAAAACCAGACACCAGAGATGTGGACTTTTCCCTTTTAACAGCAGATATAACGATGGAGGAGGTGAAAGAAGCCATAAGTAGCTTGCACTTAAAGAAGACCCCTGGGCCCGATGGCCTACCAGCGGAATTCTATAAGAAATTTAAAGGTCTCCTGGCTCCCATCTTGGCTGATGTATATAGTAGTTGTTTTAACAGTTATGTGATGCCGAAGTCGATGAGAGAATCATCCTTGATCCTGCTTTTTAAGGGGAAAGAAGCCAATGATATAAAGAATTGGAGGCCCATTGCCCTCCTTAATGTGGACAGGAAGATCCTGGCAAAAATTCTATTCTCCAGACTCAACTGCTTGTCTCCTGCCCTGTTGTCAACTTGCCAGTATGGGACTGTGAAAGGCCGGAACATCACTGGGGCAGTGATATCGCTTAGAGAAATGCTAGAGAGGTGCAGAGCTTTTGGCCATAGCAAATATGTGGTTAGCCTTGACCAAGCCAAGGCTTTTGACCGGGTTGATCACCAATACCTGTGGATGACTTTACTTCGATACGGCATTCCTGCATCATTCGTGGAGTGGTTAAAAACCTTATACCGTGGGGCAGAGGCCTTTCCTTTAATAAATGGGTGGAAAGGAGACACCTTTAGTGTTGAAGCAGGGGTGAGGCAGGGCTGTCCCTTGAGTCCCCTGTTATATGTTTTCGCCATTGACCCCTTTTTGAGATCTCTGCAGGAGTGTGACTTTCAGGGAGTGCCAGTGCCCCGTGCTGAACCATTTACTGTTCTGGCCTACGCAGATGATGTGACAGTGGTGTTGTCTGACCCAGGTGAGACACAGAGGTTGTCCCAGGTCATCTCATGCTACTCGGAGGCTTCAGGGTCTCTAGTAAACCTTGAGAAAAGCAAGGCATTCTGGACACTGCAGGGTCACCCAACATTTGACCTCCCTCAGTTTGCAAAGGCAGAGACTGAAATCAAGATCCTAGGTATCAAGTTTGGGAGAGGGGACAATGCCAAACTAAACTGGGAAGAGAAGCTAGAGATTGCAAGTTCCAGAGTCCAGCAGTGGAGAAACCCTAAGATCTCCTATCTAGCAAGGGTCAAGGTGATAAAGACTTACCTAGTTCCCATCTTCCTGTATGTTGCAGTCATCTTCCCATTGCCAGAATCCCTATCAGCCAGGCTCTACAGTCTGTTCTTCCGCATTCTTTGGGGTAATAGACTGAACCCAGTAAAGAGGGGGGTGACATATCTAAAAAAGAAAGAAGGGGGGCTGGAAATGCTGAACCCTAAAGTCCTGTATGACTCTCTCTTTTTAAAGACCAATTTTGGAAGCCTGAGCCCTAGTAGCAGTTCCCTGTGGGTTAAAAGCATAATAAATTGGATTATGCCCTTTGCTGAGTCCTGGATGCGGGATGGAAGTCTTAAGCGGGGGAGGTGGACCCAGACTCACCTTCCTACATACCTGGAAGGGGGTTTGAGGTCTTTAAGAACATGGAAAATTGGGAAGTCCTACCTAGAGGGAAACTCCAGAAAGCAGGTATACAATAGAGTATGTGAGACTTTCTTTTGTTCACCACTCGAGATCACAGACTGCAGCTGCTCAACCCTTCAGGACGGCCTGAGGTTCCTGAATGGGGCCAGGTTACCCCCTAAATTCTATGACACTGCCTGGCTTTCCTTTCACAGGAAGTTATATGTTCGCGGGAACATGAAGTGGTTGTGCCAGCCTGAGCGGAGCTGCCCTTTAGGTTGTGGCGTGGAGGAGACAATGGAGCACTTTCTGGTTCAGTGCTGGGGGGCTTGCAGAATCTGGGGGGAGGTGGCCAATAGGTTAAAGATTAAGAGGTTAAAAGATCTGACCTACCTAGAAAGAGTCTATGGAGTGTCCCCACTGTGTCCAGAAATCCACCCAGAGACCCTGTACCTCATTATAACCACCATGAAGTATTACCATTGGCACACCCGAACCCGCACCTCCATGTACCGCGAGCCTTTCCAGCACAAGGAGGCCGCAGACCTGATAATCTCTGAGTTACGCTGGATCCGAGGCCGAGAAAACAGGAGGTTATTGCATGATGTGTCCCTGTGATAACTCGGTACCTACCCCCCCCCCGACCTGTAGCCTGATGGGTCCTTACTGACTAATCATTAACAGTATTGACACGATGGATAATGAATAGTGTGTAGTAGTAGCAGTAGTTCTGCTGTGTTATGTTTATTTTGTATACAATTATGTTTTTTCTTTGTATTCTGTATTAATGCTGATCAGCTAAGTTTTGTTTGTTTACTAATAAAAATTCCCTTATATCCTAATAGAGTGTAAGCTCTTCTCCTCCTGTATCCTCCCTTATACCCTAATAGAGTGTAAGCTCTTCTCCCTCTGTATCCTCCCTTATACCCTAATAGAGTGTAAGCTCTTCTCCCTCTGTATCCTCCCTTATACCCTAATAGAGTGTAAGCTCTTCTCCTCCTGTATCCTCCCTTATACCCTAATAGAGTGTAAGCTCTTCTCCTCCTGTATCCTCCCTTATACCCTAATAGAGTGTAAGCTCTTCTCCCTCTGTATCCTCCCTTATACCCTAATAGAGTGTAAGCTCTTCTCCTCCTGTATCCTCCCTTATGCCCTAATAGAGTGTAAGCTCTTCTCCTCCTGTATCCTCCCTTATACCCTAATAGAGTGTAAGCTCTTCTCCTCCTGTATCCTCCCTTATACCCTAATAGAGTGTAAGCTCTTCTCCTCCTGTATCCTCCCTTATACCCTAATAGAGTGTAAGCTCTTCTCCTCCTGTATCCTCCCTGATACCCTAATAGAGTGTAAGCTCTTCTCCTTCTGTATCCTCCCTTATACCCTAATAGAGTGTAAGCTCTTCTCCTTCTGTATCCTCCCTTATACCCTAATAGAGTGTAAGCTCTTCTCCTTCTGTATCCTCCCTTATACCCTAATAGAGTGTAAGCTCTCCTCCTCCTGTATCCTCCCTTATACCCTAATAGAGTGTAAGCTCTTCTCCTCCTGTATCCTCCCTTATACCCTAATAGATTGTAAGCTCTTCTCCTCCTGTATTTATCTCTATAGCCGGCAGTATGTGTTAGTGGTGGCAGTTATGTCAGTGTGCAGTGTGGGGCGTTTCCAGTTATAATGTGAAAGTGAAAGTCAGGCAACGAGGAAACGTCTGAGCCGGGGACACAGAGACGCAGGAACACAGAGCTGAATGACCCCCAGGGAGACACTATGAGTTATCGGGGCCGGTGCCAGCCACAGAGGTGAGAGAGACGCCTTTAACGGAGGGAATGGGGGGATGTATAGGGGGAGGGGAGGCAGTGGGGGATGTATTGGGGGAGGGGTGGGGAGGGCCTGTTTCTGCTCAGTGACCTCGCTTATCAGCACCCAGCATGCATCTGGTGTATAACTGACCCAGCAGAGCACTGGAGGATCCCCCGGTGGGCCCCAAGCATTAGTGTATCTGGTGGGCCCCAAGCATTAGTGTATCTGGTGGGCCCCAAGCATTAGTGTATCTGGTGGGCCCCAAGCATTAGTGTATCTGGTGGGCCCCAAGCATTAGTGTATCTGGGGGACCCCAAGCATTAGTGTATCTGGTGGGCCCCAAGCATTAGTGAATGACTGGTGTGGGCGCGCTTCACATAGTGGGGCGTCCCCGATCGGGGTGCCCCGGGGGAGTGGATCAAAGCCCAGGATAGTCAAAATCCTGGGTTTCGGTCCACTTTAATATGCACTGCCTATGCAGCTGATTGTATGAGAGACAGTACATGCGACAGGAGACCGGGGAAAGGTGAGTTCTTAGAGCGAAAAGTGGGCTTCACACAGTGGGGATCCCATATCAGGATGCCCCCAGGGCAAGGGCCAAGCGGAAATCCCACCTTTTGGTCCACTTTAAAACTCTGGATTTTCACTATCCCAGATTCCCGATTTGGACCGGGGGGAAAGGTGAGTTTTTGGGGTGAAAGGGGGCTTAACACAGCGGGGCATCCCAAATGAGGATGCCCCAGAACTAGTTGGCTAAGTGGACGTAGCATCTTAGGGTCCACTTTAAACAAGCGCTGTATACCAATCATTAATTCCAATAACACAACTAGCCTCTAATTATTATTAATATAATAAAAATAAACAACAGAAATTAAAATAATAATAATAATATTAAAAAATAATAACATTTATAAAAAATAATACAATTTATAAAAAATAATAAAGATAAATAAAAATTAATAAAAATAAATAAAAATAATAAAAATAAATAAAAATAATAAAAATAAATTAAATAATAACATTTAAAAAAAAATAATAAAAATAAATAAAAAATAATAAAAATAAATAAAAAATAATACAATTTATACAAAATTATAAAAATAATTAAAAAATAATAAAAATAAAAAATAACAAAAAATTAAATAAAAATTATTAATATGCACGGTCTATGGAGCTGATTGTATGAGAGACAGTACATACACCAGGGGATTGGGAAAAGGTGAGTTAATGAAACAAATAGGGGGGTTCACACGCCGGGGCATCCCAAACCGGGATGCCCCAGAACTAGTTGTCTAATTGGACGTAGCATCTTAGGGTCCACTTTAAACAAGCACTGTATACCAATCATGAATATGCCTATAACACAACTGGCCTCTAATTATTATTAATAGAATAAAAATAAATAATACAAATAAATAAATAATATTAAAAATAAAAAATGATAAAATGAAAAATAAAAAAAAATTATAAAATAATGATAAAAAATGAAAATAAATAAATAAATAAAACATGATAAAAATAATAATAATAAATAATAAAAATATAAATAATACTAAAAATGAATCAATAAAAATAGTGAATATGCACAGCCTATGGAGCTAATTGTACGAGACAGTACATGCGGCAGGGGACCAGAAAAGTTGAGTTCTTGGGGCAAAAGCGGGGTTTTACACAGTGGGGCATCCCAAATCGGGATGCCCCACAACTAGTTGGCTAATTGGACGTAGAATCTTAGGGTCCACTTTAAACAAGCACTGTATACCAATCATGAATATGTCTATAACACAACTACCCTCTAATTATTATTAATTTTATGAAAATAAATAATAATTAAAATAATAATTATTATTATTAATAATAATAATAATAATAATATAATATAAAATAAAAAATAAATAAAAAATAATAAAATAGTAAAAGTTATAAAAATTAATTAATACAAATAATTAATATACACGGCCTTTGGAGCTAATTGTACGAGAGACAGTTCATGCAGCAGGGGACCGGGAAAAGGTCAGTTCTTGGGGCGAACGGGGGAGGTTCACACAGTGGGGTATCCCAAAACCGGATGCCCCCAGGGCAAGGGCCACATAATAATCCCACCTTTGGGTCCACTTTAAAACCCGAGATAATCACCCGAGAGGTGTGAGTTCTTGGGCCGAAAGGGGGGTTTCACACAGTGGATGTAGCATCTTAGGGTCCACTTTAAACAAGCGCTGTATACCAATCGTTAATATGCCTATAACACAACTAGCCTCTAATTATTATTAATATAATAAAAATTAAAATAATAATAATAAAAAATAAATAATTAAATAAAAAAATAAATACAAAAATAATAATACTGAAATAATAAAAATAAAAATAATAATAAAAATTAATTAATACAAATTAATAACATGCACAACCTATGGAGCTGATGAGACACGGTACCTGCGTCAGGGGACCGGGGAAAGGTGAGTTCTTGGGGCGAAAGGAGAGGGGGGGTTACTCAGTGGGGCATCCCAAATCGGGATACCCCAGGGCTGGCTGTCTAATTTAACCTAGCATCTTATGGTCCACTTTAAAAAAATCACAGCAGCACAATGCACATCACAGAAAGCTGTGAGCCAGCTGTAAGCTATTTACAATCCAGTAGCAGCATCACGTCTGCTTTACAGCATATCACAGCTGATTGCAATTGAAACAATTAAGATACTCCAGCTGCAGCCTGGCTGTAACAATGTAACACAATGTAACACAATGGACAGGGAGCTGGGAAGCTTTTCAGGATGACTCATCTTGTTTGTTATAGTCACAGCAGCTATCAACGCAATGTATGTCACCGTGAGATCTGTCGCCTCTATATGTGTCCCCTTCTCTCTCAGCAGGAGCGTGGTGGTGGCCATCACCTCCAGGAGCCCAAACAGCAAGCTCACATGGCTGAAGGACTTTCTCTCGGAGTATTTCCAAGATCACATCTCTGAAGTGAGATATCTCCCCATCACCAACAGCAACAGGAACCAATGGGAGCGAGACGTGCGGCAATGCTCAGCCGCCATTCTCTATCACACCAAGCACCAGGGCCGGCTGAATGTCACCGATGTGGATGGAGCGCTGTACGACGAGGAGCTGCAATTTCTGCACATGACTCTAGGTGGAGCCCTGTCTTCTGTATCATGTCTCTTGTGACATCACTTCTATGTTGGCTTTTGTCCCTCCCCCACAATAATAATCATGCAACATTTTTTTTTAAAGTGGACCCATCTTTGGCGACCCTGGAATCTACAAGACTCCAGGGCTGCCTGATTCCCTCTGCCTGATTCGGGATGCCCCGATGTGTGGAACCCTCCAAGTTCCCAGTAACAGCTTCCTGATCCCTGATCCAATGGCGCATGTGCAGGCCACAGTCGTACTACACTATACCTTCAGAAAGGTGCGTGCCCGCGCCGGGCATTTGTGTGTGGCCACGCCCCCTGTTTTCAGAAAGGTGCGTGCCCGCGCCGGGCATTTGTGTGTGGCCATGCCCCGTTTTCAGAAAGGTGCGTGCCCGCGCCGGGCATTTGTGTATAGCCACGCCCCCTGTTTTCAGAAAGGTGCGTGCCCGCGCCGGGCATTTGTGTATTACCACGCCCCCTGTTTTCAGAAAGGTGTGTGCCCGCGCCGGGCATTTGTGTATGGCCACGCCCCCTGTTTTCAGAAAGGTGCGTGCCCGCGCCGGGCATTTGTGTATGGCCACGCCCCTGTTAGAGGCTAGCGGAGATGCACCCTACTCCCTTTGGCCCTTAGCCAAAATTAACTAATGGAGCTAAGTGCACTGATTGGCTGCTCGCCGACACATGCGCCTTAGGACCAGGGAAAGGTGAGTTTTTTGGGGGGCAGGGGTGTGGTGCACCGGGTGCAGCAGGTCTGGGGGGCACAATTTTGAATTGTTGCACCGAATGCCAGAAAGCCCAGCTACGCTCCTGCCTGAGGGGTTTCATGCAGCGCGGCATCCCAAATTGGGACACGGCCCAAAACCCGGGATAGTCCACTTTAAAGGAAGGAAACCCCCATAACCCCGACTATCTATCCCTATGTTTATGTCCCTCACCAAGTGTAACGATAATGACCAGAAGGAGCAGCATGACTTCCTGTACGCCCCCTCCATTCATTGCCAAGCGGGGCCTCCGCGCACCCTCTATTGCCATGAAGAGGTGGAGTTCTGTAACAAAAGGGAATCTGCACAATACCCTATAATAACTAAAGGTGCCGCTTCCAGAGCTTATCCAAGCTCACCTCAAGACCACAAAATCGTATAGGGAGACACTCACAAAAAACATATTTGTCAATGAAGATTTTATTCCATTTAATCACTACACACAATCTACATGAATAAAAACCCTTAAAAAAACACATAGTAAGACAATACATATAAATAAACAATACAAATATATAAATAATAATCATTATCAATTATTATCAATTCTGAATCATTATCAATAATAATAAAATATATAACAAATAAAAGAATACACTAACAATAATACACTGTAACAATACATATAAATAAACAATACAAATATATTAATAATAATCATTATTAGGGATGAGCGAATAGATCCGGACGAACCCGGATTCGATCCGAATTTCATGAAAAATTTGACTCGAATCGAATCCGAATTTCCCTGCGATTCGATCGCTCGAAGTTTTCCTTTAACATCCATTCATTTACATTACAGGCATTCTAAGATGGCGGACGGGACATGTCCAGACATCTACCCCGCACCAGTGCATGCTGGGGCAGTCACATGCAGCCTATCAGCAGCCAGCAAGCCCGGTGACGTCACAGCGCTATTTAAGGCGGCGGACATCTTGCTTTTCCTCATTTCTCTATTGCATTCGTGAGAGACAGGACGCTGCTGTAGTGAGGGAGAGACAGAGAGCCAGGGACAGACAGGGACAGACAGAAGACAGGCAGGAGAAAGGCAGGAAGTCAGCGAGAAGAAGGGAAGGTTAGGAAAAATCGGAGGCAGTCACAGGGAGATTTTTTTTTTTTCATCCAGCCTGAGTGTTACTGGCTGGCTGACTGGCTTTGTTAGCGTTTTCAGGCTGCTTATACACTTACTGTGCATATATACTGAACTGATCTCAAGTCTGCTGTGAGGCATCCCATTCTGTGACTACACCAGCCTCTATTTACTATAACCCTTTGCACTTATTCTAATAGAAATTTGGCCTGATAAAGACACTTTTGCTGTGCATAGTACTACTGCTCCCAGGTGCTCTGCTGTTGGGGCATCCCATTCTGTAACATACCATACCCCTCTTTATTTACACTAAGCAGCTCTCTTATTTACACTAAGCAGGCCTGTTGGAGGCTGAGTGTTACTGCTCACTTTTGGTGTGCATTATATTCTGTTTCATATAGACCCACCGCTGCCTGGGGGTTCTTAAAATATCACCTACTACCACGCCAGTTAGACTATGTCGGGCAGACAAGTGCCTGGAAGTGAAAAGAGGAGTGGCAGAGGCCAAGATTCCGCAGGCAGAGGTCGCAGCAGACTGGGGGCCAGTAGCAGCAGGAGTCACGCTGAGAGACCTAATCTGCCAGTATCTGCTAGCGGTCGGGTCTCCACTAGTAACGCATCTGCTGTGGTAGATTGGTTGACGCGCTCATCAACAACATCATCACAACTTACATCTGAGACCCCCAGTCTAGGGTCGGTAGGTTCCTCTGACACAACCCTGAGTTGGCATGCCCCGAGAGCAGTCCCTGTCCTCCCATTGCCTCTGTCCTACGCCGTTCCCTCCCCCAGCGATGTACCCTATGCTTTGGGTTCAGCTCCACTCTTTAGTGAGGAGGACGATCAGATAGAGGACAGTCAGCAGCTACTGCCCAGCCAAGAAATGGAGGTGGCTTCTTTAGCTAGGCAGACAAATAGTGATGTGGACAGTGTCGTGGGTGCTGCGAGCGTTCCAGCTCCTGCGCCAGACACTGTTGACGAATCCACGAACATCAGTGACGTACAGCCACAACTCGGTGAGAATGATGATGACGATGAAGCCGACCGCACTTGGGAGCCGGGTGATGAAGGGGCTTCATCGTCATCATCAGGAGAAGAGGGGCGCAGGTTGCCCCGGAGTCAGCAGCTCAGGCAGCAAGGTGTTAGCAGCATGGTTGGCAGGCAGCATGGGGGCACAATTGTAAATCCTGGAGCCAAACGGGGCCGGGGCCGGGGTAGAGCACCTGCTGCGCGACAGGCTACCTTATCGGGAGGTAGTAGGGCAGGGGTTCCTGGAGTTGGCAACAGCAGCAGTGAATCAGTGAGGCCAGGGGGTGGGAAAAGTAGCTACTCGGCAGTGTGGCAGTTTTTCCTGAAGCATCTGCAGGAGGGTAACATGGCCACATGCAAGATATGTAGGCAGAAGGTGAAGCGTGGCCAGGGTCCAAATGTTGGCACCACGGCCCTGCGTCAACATATGCAGCGTCACCATAAAGCGACCTGGGAGAACCTAGGCTCCGGAGAGGTGGGCCAGACTGCTTCCTCACCGAGTGGCACGCCGCTCCCAATTTCTGCCAGCCAAGGCTCCAGCACCTCAGCCGAAGGCAGCTGTGCGTCATACCCATCCTCTGTCGCTCCTGCTCCTCCTCCTCCAAGTCATGCATCCCGCCAACAATCCATCAGCGAAGCCATGTCCAAGAGACAGCAGTATGCGCCCACTCATCCTACTGCGCAGAAGCTGAATGTGCTCCTGTCCAAGTTGCTGGTGCTGCAGTCGCTCCCTTTTCAGGTGGTGGACTCTGCACCTTTCAGAGAACTGATGGCTTGTGCCGAGCCGAGGTGGAGAGTCCCAAGCCGTCATTTCTTTGCCAAGAAGGCAGTACCAGCGCTGCACACTTTTGTTGAACAGAAGGTGGGCCAGTCCTTGAGCCTGTCGGTGTGTAGCAAAGTGCATGGCAGCGCCGACGTCTGGAGCTGTAACTACGGTCAGGGACAGTACATGTCGTTTATGGCCCACTGGGTGAATGTGGTCCTTTTGCAGCAGCAACTTGGACAGGTCACGCCGCTTCGGCCTCCGTGCTCCCTGCCCGTTGGGCCTGTGACACTGTGCGAATCGGCCTCCTCATCCTCCGCCATCTCCTCACCCTCCACTGTAGGCTCAAGTCTCAGTGCCCCTCCAGTCTACCATGTGTGCAGGGCACGGAGGTGTCACGCGGTGCTTCACATGGTTTGTCTTGGCGAACGGAGTCACACAGGGGAGGAACTGCTTAAATTTATTCATCAGGAAATCCAAACATGGCTTACTCCAAGAAAACTTAAAATGGGAATCATGGTTACCGACAATGGGAAGAACATTTTGTCTGCGCTGCGCCAAGGAAGCCTGACCCATGCCCCCTGCATGGCTCACGTCTTCAATCTGGTTGTCAAGCGGTTTCTGAAGTGTTGCCCCCATCTGCAAGACATCCTAACAACTTCAAGGAAACTTTGCATGCATTTCAGCCACTCATACACCGCCAAACACACCCTTCTTGAGCTACAGCGTCAGAACGGTATCCCCCAACATAGTCTGATTTGCGATGTTTCCACCTGTTGGAATTCCACCCTTCACATGTTGGATCGATTATATGAACAGAGAAAAGCCATCACGGATTTCCTGATGATCCAAGCAGATAGGGGGACTCCCCTGTGTAACTTCAATGTCAACCAGTGGCAGCTCATACGTGACACCTGCCGTTTGCTCAGGCCCTTTGAGGAAGCCACTTTATTTGTCAGTCGGCAGGATTACAGGATGAACGACGTGATTCCACTGCTTCATGTACTACAGCACATGTTGGAAACCATGGCTGGTCAGGGCACTGGAGACATGGCGTTTACATCTTACGGCCACATGAACCCCATTGGAGCTGAACTGGAGGAGGAGGAGGAAGAGGAGGAGGAGTTGCCCAGCGAAACACAGTTTAGGCTTGGCGAAATGGCTGGTTTATCTAGTCAGCGGACAGGAGAGGAGGAGCAGGAGCAGCCAGAGGAGCTAGAGGTTTTTGAGGAAGGCGAGACAGAGGACCCGGGCACACCGTGGCAGTATGCAGTGGAGATGGAGACAGGTAGTCCATCAGAGTCACTTGCGGAAATGGCAGGAAGCATGCTCACGTGCTTGCGTAGTGACCCCAGAATTGTTTCCATCTGTCGGCGGGATGACTTCTGGCTGTCCACCTTATTGGACCCTCGCTTCCGGCACAAAATGGGGGCATTTTTTGAACCCACCGAGAGGGAGGACAAACTGAACTACTACAAAGACATTCTACGTAGGCAGTTGGCCGATGCCTATCTGCGCCATGGTCCATACTCTCGCAGGTCTGACTCGAGGGGACCTCTGCGCTCACCTTCCACTGTCATGGCTGCTGGGGGGGTTGGCAGGAGCAGCAGCAGCAGCAGCTCCATCAGCAGCAGCCTCAGTCTTCAGTCGCTAATGAGTAGCTTTCTACACCCGCATAGTGAGGCTACTCATGAGCAGCAGGAAGACCTGGAGCAGGACCTCAACCAGCAGGTCATGTCATACTTTGACATGACCATACCAACACACCTTGAGGATCCGCTGGACTTCTGGGCAGCCAAACTTGATTTGTGGCCGCAACTAGCAGAGTTTGCCCTGGAAAAGCTGTCCTGACCGGCAAGTAGCGTGCCATCTGAGCGGGTGTTTAGTGCGGCGGGGGCCATAGTTACGGCGAGGAGAACTCGTCTGTCAACTAAAAATGTGGAGAGACTCACCTTTGTCAAAATGAATCAGGGATGGATCAGCCAGGATTTCCACCCACCAATGCCTGATGCATGCGACTAGATTCAGCATGGTGCCACGTTTTACACTTTCCAAATGGTGCAAAACATATTTATGTCTTTAGGCCAATTTTTGGGCTCCTGCTGATGCCAACTCCAGGGTGTGATTCATCCAATTTTTGGGCTCCTGAAGCCAACTCCAGTGTCTCTTTAAAGTAATGTTTGGGCTCCTGCTGCTGCTGCTGCTGCCAACTCCAGGGTGTGATTCATCCAATTTTTGGGCTCCTGAAGCCAACCCCAGTGTCTCTTTAAAGTAATGTTTGGGCTCCTGCTGCTGCTGCTGCTGCCAACTCCAGGGTGTGATTCATCCAATCTTTGGGCTCCTGCTGCCAACTCCAGTGTCTCTTTAAAGTAATGTTTGGACTCCTGCTGCTGCTGCTGCCAACTCCAGGGTGTGATTCATCCAATTTTTGGGCTCCTGAAGCCAACTCCAGTGTATCTTTAAAGTAATATTTGGGCTCCTGCTGCTGCTGCTGCTGCTGCTGCCAACTCCAGGGTGTGAATCATCCAATTTTTGGGCTCCTGAATCCAATTCCAGTGTCTCTTTAAAGTAATGTTTGGGCTCCTGCTGCTGCTGCTGCCAACTCCAGGGTGTGATTCATCCAATTTTTGGGCTCCTTAAGCCAACCCCAGTGTCTCTTTAAAGTAATGTTTGGGCTCCTGCTGCTGCTGCTGCTGCCAACTCCAGGGTGTGATTCATCCAATTTTTGGGCTCCTGAAGCCAACCCCAGTGTCTCTTTAAAGTAATGTTTGGGCTCCTGCTGCTGCTGCTGCTGCTGCTGCTGCTGCCAACTCCAGGGTGTGATTCATCGAATTTTGGGCTCCTGCTGCCAAATCCAGTGTCTCTTTAAAGTAATGTTTGGGCTCCTGCTGCTTGCAACTGCAGGGTGTG